>JAOEGS010102620.1:0-11859 GCA_025447755.1 Corythornis vintsioides
AAAAAAAAGAAAACATGTATTTCTCTACTTTTATTAGCTACAGGCAGTCCTGTCATTACTGCTGGAGTCAACTAACAATGCTATGTACATGTATAGCAAATAATCATACTTAAGTACATGCATATAATTTTCTTAGAGGTAGTCTGGTGTAAGCATACTTTTTATACGTTTAATGTTCTTATGTATAATATCATGATTGTTTCTTCTATTATATTCTAAAAACAGTCTAGCCAATAAAAATGGGAAAATGGATAGTTAGGTTCATGTTTTAAGAGTACCATGGACGCATTAACTCCCTAAGATAAGGTTTTGTCCCTTCATTAACTGATAAAAGCAATTTATGCAAAGCTTTCATATTCTTGAAAAATAAACTTAAAATGTCATTTTCATACTGTATTAAAATTTGGAAAAGTAAAGGAAGATTTGAAAAGGTAAGGGAATGGGGAGAAAAGGAAAAAAAAAAGAAAACACAGAAGAAGTATTCTTTGTCTTCAAGGTTTCTTGAAATGTGTTTACAAGACTTTCTGTACTGGAAATGTGCATGCATATTTTTGAAAGATACTGTTCTAAACCAAGCAAAGTTCTAATTTGGGGATTTATAGAAAAGAAGGAGCAACTCTCATCTCTCTAGCAAGGACTATAGTAGCTGAAAAAGGAAGAAATGCCTGAATGTCAAAACTGACTGACTGTAAAATATGATTTGTTTCTTTACTTGTCCTATTGATTATTTAATCATTATCTTCTAAGGCATATGTGGCTCTGCTGTCTATTACTTACTTAAATAGCTCAATGATACTTCAAACAACACTAGCATCAAATTCTTTTTAAAAAAACCCAAAACATTCATAATGATATACATATGCAAATGCAGGATGAACAAAAATGTACATTATTATTTTGTAACTTAAAATTTAAATAATTATAATTACAAATTAATTGTCTAAATTAAAAAATGTGAAATATGAAAGATTGTGTTCCGTTTCCATACATAGTGTATGCATTTTTTTCAACTGCTGAAGTATACTTTGGCTGCAGGAATGGATTTATGGAATTAGTCTGAAACTGGGAACATGAGACCTTATGAACATATAGGGACTGTTGGTTTAGATAAAGAAGCAACATTAAAGAAAGCAAGGACCATGCAGAATAATAGGCACTGTAAGAAAATTTTGGCTGGATTAAAATTTTGAAGCACTGTACGTACAATGACTTGCTGTGTTGCTTTCAAAGCAAAGGATAGTTCAGTGATAAGCATGTTATCCAGGAATATAAGTAATTCTATCATAAGCTTCTACTTTGCCAATTTCTACAAATCTTAATCTCATGCAGGCTGCAGTAGTAGCCTTGTAGAAAATACTGATGATGCCTATGTGGGAGAAGAGCACCTCTGTGACTCACAAAGGTAGTGTAAGAATAAATATGTATCTCATATATGTGAACAGGAGTTAACAAACATAATCAAATGCAAAACAGAGAGAAGAGAGCTGGGTCTGTGGTCCACTTAAGCTTTACGTATCCCTGGGGCATTTGTGTGACACTGTATGGCAGAAGATATATGCATAACTGTCATATGTACTTAAAAATATTTCAATAATGATACTATCACAGACCCACAATTTACTCACAGTTCAACCCACAAGTATTGCAAACTTAATATGGGACACTGGTGAAATCTGGGTGTTGCTATGAGTTGAAGTATGTATTTATGTTCCTTTTTGTTATTTTTCACTAAATCCAGTTTACTGCTATAAATAATTTGTGCAGCACAGAATAGCAACATTTTTTCAAGAATATTGATATATTTAGAGCCAAACTTATTTTTTTTTTCGATCTGCGGCACTGTAATGTAACAGTAATTCTATGCACTACAAGTTTTACCCTATTCATACACTATGAAAATTCTGTAGTACTCGGGTCTCTGAGAACTATGACTATAAATGAAATAGATTCTGGATGTGGAAATTTCACAATGTGAGAAGGAAAAAGGACAGAAAAGGCAGCTACAGATGATAACATTTCAAGGCCTTATCGGAGACAAAGTATTGGGCTTTTTTTTCTGTTACCAGAGTAAGTAAATGTTCCAGGCTAAACTTTTGCTAGGCAGAATATTGTGACAGTTGACCAAAAGTGAGTGATTACTTTCCATTTTCTGAATATAAAGAAGACAGCTGCTTTTCAGGACAGATTCACCCACATGAATGTTGATTTGAAGAGAAACAAGGCTTGTAAAGACAAGTCTGGAAATCTCCTTCCAGACAAGCAGAGTTGGCACTATTTATTTTGGAGCTTTTTGTTCTGAAAATTTTTGCTGAGAACCATAAGAGAATGCTTTGAAACTTCAGTTCAGAATTATTAATGTTCAGTTGTCAAGGACAATAAAGTATAGGTTCTTCCCATACTCTGCAGAAATCAGAGATTAAATATCTTTTCTTTTATTGTCCATTCATTTATTGTTAAAGCCACTTAACCCTTTTTTTGGTCTTGGAAATGGTGGATAACAGATATTTTTCATGGCTATGTAACAAGAATTTTGGAGTCATATAAAACTATATACATTGTTCAGGAAAGGGGAAATGAATTGCCTTATTCTATTAGAGTAATCAGCAATATTTCCATGTCATTAATTTTAAGGGATACTGCTTTTCATTTTTAAATTATTTTTTTTATTATTGATTCTTGATAAAGTTCTGCCAAAGCAATAAGAACCTAAAGATATGTCTTCATCTACCTTCTGAGAAAGTATGTAATTGCGTCACACAAGAGAACAGGTTTTAAGTAAGGATGGAGAAGGTTCACTAGAGCAGAATGTCTAAGTACAGTCTAATATCACTATTTGCTTTTGTTTCATTTCTTTCTGGGAAGTAAAATAAGAGACACTACAGAGGGCACTTCAGCAGAAGGCAATTTGTTTTCACAACCCACCGTTTTCTATATAATTGTAGATCATACCTTCTGAAAATATTGACATACAGCATCTTGATAGCACAGGCACTATACAAGGATGGAAGAACTAAGGTAAAATTTCTGTGGGAAGCACCTGGGGCAGTTGCACCTTTTGCTTTATAGAAAATTATTGATTTAATATCCAACAGTCATTGTTGCATAAAATAAAATGTTAAATATTTACTGAAGGGTATTTCCCTGTCCATTGATACACACAGAGACTGAGATTGAGAGAGGTAATTTTTATTATACTCTCAGAAATACAGAGCATTCCACACTGCTTAAAAAAAGCAAACACTAAACAACCAACCAAAACCAAACCAACAAAAAAACCCAACAAAACCCAAGAAACAAAGATGGTGGTGTTAAATTTTTTGGTTTTGCAGCTAGAAATAGATTCAATGAAAACAGAAGCTAATTTCTGTATTTTCACTGTACCCCGTAGTTCTGAAATGAGAAGGAACTGTTTTGGAGTAATTTGTCATCTAGAATCCCTATTTTCTGAGGACATGGAAATTAGACAAATTGAGTGGTACAGCTATAATGTTGGAAAATGTACTGCGAGATGTATCACTTCTAGAAAAATGGGAGGAAGGACTGTACTTAGAATCATAGAATGGTTTGTGTTGGAAAGGACCTTAAAGATCATCATGTTCCAACCCTCCTGCCATGGGCAAGGAAATGTCCCACTAGACCAGGTTTCTCAAAGCAACCCAGTTGTAGCTTAGTTCTTACATTACATACCTGTTGAAAAGTTTGTACTCTGGATATTAGCTGCATGGTAGGAGAAATTGGACATGTTCCAGTTGGAACGGTATAGATAATGTATACCAGTGTTTATCTGACTTAGCTGTTCTCTGTATAGTCCCATTGATTATTGCCCAGGGGTTGCTAGTAGGACAGACTTTTGAAAGTGAAATAGAAACAGGGAAAGCAAGAAAATACCTGTTCAGGGATTTCATACACTGGAAAGACATTTTTTCTCAAACATATATTGCATGAGAAGACTTGAGGGGCCAAAGGAGTATCTTTTTCTCAGACTTCCTGAACTTTCAATGATCATGTTATATGTAGCACCATGTGACCAGAATTTGCATGTTCACTACAGTCCTATATTATATTATGCCTCTTTTTGAAGAGGAACATTGCTGTTCCTGCAGTGAAAATGGTACTTTTCAGTTTGTGTTGTAAAGTCTCTTCTGGGAAGCTGTGTAAGGAAGATTAAAGAACACAATATAGATGCTTGACAGTCACAAAAAATGGTTTTGTGAAACTGAAACAGAAAGAGAGGTAGACAATACAATGTAAGCTTTTAAAAAAAACCCTACAGGTAGTTACAAAATGGCATGTAGATTTTTTGAAATGGCTTACAAAGTAGTACAGCATTAGAAATAGTTAGCAGTAACATTAGAAACTACTGGGCAAATAAAACATTTCCGTTCCATGCAGTATAATTTGAAGTTCGTAATAAATGACTAAACTCTCTCTATAAAGATGGTGGTGTTTAAGCATTAGCCAGAACAGGATACAAAGAAAAATGTTATCAAATACATGGTCCATTTCCCAGAACTAACTTTGAAGTTACTGTGTGTTTTAAGTTCCTTTATAGAGCAGGCATACATGTGATAACCAATTTTAATAGTTTAGAAGATGCACTTTATAGATTCTGTAACAGACAGTAAATACATAAGAGTTGATTCCTGTAAATATATGATGCCACTATTGAGTTCAACTTCTAGGTAAACACACTTTGTCTTATTGATTTCATGGTTATCTGTTGTTGAGTTTTGTGTAGGTCTTTAAAGTTATGTTGGTAGTAATTTAAAACATATGAAAATTATTGATAAGTTGCTTATTATTATTGTAAGAAGTTTGTGGAAAGTGCCTCACCTCATGTTTTTTATAGTTAATACTTTTTTTCTATTTCCAACCATGTCCTTATGTGCAAAATTTGTCAAATATATTTTTTACCCTCAGTCAGTGAATAGTTTGGTTACATTTTTTTTTTCTCAGTTGATTGCACTTGATTTTTCAGTTGCATTTGTTTAGTGAATGCATATGAAGAAAATTTTCCCAATGCCAACCTAATAGTACCAGCTACCTTTATGTCTTTGTAAAGGTCTATTTTTCTTCCTCCTATTTCTCACTGAATTTCATATGTCAATGAATTGCACCCAGAAACTTTCTGTTTTATGTACAGTGCTATAAAACTGACCAGTTTAGTTTTACATATATGTACATGTGCATAGAATCAATTTTAGTTTTGGAAATATTACCAGCAGTATAAAATAATTTATATATTATGTTTATAGGGCAGTATGGATGATCCTAAGAGATAAACATTGTTTTGAAATTAGTTAGCTGGCTAGACTATATCGTATTTTTTTTTATTATAAGAAAGAAACTTGTGGGTGCTAATTCATATATAGATGTCTGTGACAGTTGTTGTGAGATAAGAGGAATTGAAATAATACCAGACAAAAGCAGAGCAGATCTATTTATCTTGAAAGAATTATTCACCAGATAGTTTTGTCTAAGAATGTACACCTGTTAAATACTTTCAGAGAACAGCTCAGTGACTAATTTCAGCATGACCCCCATTTGGGTATTCCCATTCTGGTATCTAATGACTGCATACAGCATTATAGGCATTTTTGAAAACAAGGCTAAGTATACACTGGCCATTTGGAAAATACAAAGCAAGCCATCGTGAACAGATTCATTTTAAACCACATTTGTTTTATAATTTTTTGTTCCCATTGGTATCTATGATAATTCAGTCCCTTTTGCCACACCATCATCATCAAATAATCAGAAATATGTCAACAACAAGTGGCAATGAGAACAACTAAAAGGGGAAGGATCAATATTCCTTTTGCCAGTCTGTTCTTGCAGAACCAGTAGCAGGTAATGAAAGAACAGAATTAAAACTTCCTAACTGAAGAGCTGTGACCTGCTCTATGCAAGAGGTGACCATTTTGATCTGGTTCCTCAAAGACTGACCAAGATATAAGCAGCACATAGATTTGGTATTAGGAAAAAGCTGTAGAAGAAAAGATAGAGGATTGACTTTGTGCTTAGCTGATAGCTGTTCTAAATATGGATAGGTTTTTTTTAGATTCTCTTGCTGTAATTTTGGTATTCTGCAGCACTGTGTGTCTATGTGCATGCATTAGAATTGTAACTTTTTCCAGTTTCTGCTTGGATATCAGGTAATGCAGTTTAAATACAATGTTCAAATATTAATTGTGGGGTTTTTTTATATATTTCTAAAGTGGTGGACCATTTGTGGATTTTAATTGATACAAAAATAAGTACAACATAGTTTATATTACATCAATAATTTTTAGGATGCAGTCACTTTTCCTGGGATTAGTTTTTATGCATGCATTTAAGGCCATTTGCCTTGTGTTGAGTCTTATTGGTTCAGTGTTAAGGTTTAAGATTATATAAGCTTTCATCATTCAGTGGCCTAAACCCACTTTCTCAATTGAAGCCAATGCCTTAATGAAAGCCAGAGCAATTCATCAAATGCCATTTTTTCCTGTTGTAATATATGGCCTCAATTCTGAATTCCATGTATCTATGTGTACATGCATTCAGTTAATAAACTTATGCAATTAATTATCAATGTGATTGTCATTACCTCACAAAATAAAAGTTAAATTGAGAGCAGAATTTTATGTCAATTCTTTGTCAGATTTAATTTCTATATTTTATATTGATTTTAAGAAGTAATGTAATTCTAGAGAATATCTGTTTGATATGATGATGTGATGATTAGTGCTCAACCCCTGATAATGTTACCATATTTCTAATGAACCCAGTGGTATTAGAAGTTTGATAGTTTCAATGTAATTATTATCACAGCAAATATTCATATGAGATGCCTAATACAGCATAATAAACCCAAGACAATTACTGGAAAAAGATATTCATGTAGTATGTCTGTCTTCAGCTTTCCAAGCTAGTGATTTCCGTGAATGCTTATGTCTTATCAAGTACACATTAGGATGACAGAAATGTTTGCTGAAATATAGGACATTTGACAGAAGTGTACTGAAGTGACAGTAAAATTAAATCCATTTTAATGTAATAAATGCTAATCTTCAAATATGGAAAAAGCCTAGTTATAATGATTTTTCAAATATATCTGAAAAACTATTTTATAAATTCAAGAAAGCTTGTGTAATACTTCAGCTCACTAAGCCTGGTAGTAGGTCTTAAAACAGGATTTATTACCGTGATTGTTAAAAATTTTCAAAGATTTGACATGGAAACCAAAACAAAAGGATACATATAAAGATATTTAAAATATTTTTGGCAAAGAAACCCAACAACATTAAAAGGAACCTGAAATTCAATGGATCTTGTCAAAGCAACAATACTTTGGTTATTTAGACTAGTAATAAAACAATTTTGAAGCAATGAATTTTAATGGATACAACAAATCAAAGAAGGTTTCACTGCATTAGTGTGGTAGGAGGTGGAAAGAACTGTGATTTAAGTGGCTCTATGGGGAGGGAGAAGCTTTTACAGATACTCTCTAAGGCTTCAGCAGGATATAAAATCCAGTTATGATATATATCACTTCAGGTATTTCAGTGTTTGCTGTAAACTAATGTGAAGCTCTGTAGCTGATTTATTACTATTCTATTTATCTTTGTAGCAAAGACTTCATAGCGAAGATGCATTAATATAGTTACCAGTCGATAGTTCAGTAGCAAATGGATTTTTTTTGTCTTCATTTACACATAAAGACAAAAAATATATGTCCAAAATGGTGACTTAAATCTGCTATGATTTTAATTATTTCATGAAATAATTATAAAACTGCTACAAAGAATCTACTGTGATGTAAAATGTTAGATAATAATAGTAACAGTTTAGCACTTCTATTTATATTGAATGCATCTTGTGACATAAAGCGTCAGTGCATGCCTAATATGACAACTGCAAAATAGAATAATGAGATATTTTTTCAAGTGAAAGTATTTTAATAAGATTTTAGTCACAGTCAAAAAGCACTGATTAGAGACAAGTATTCAGTTAGGACCATCACTGTACCCCAGTCGTAATTTTTGACACTGTAGTGTAACATAATATAGTATTTCAGGAGATACTGCCTTAATAATGAGTATCTAAATTACTGCTATGACCTGAATTATTGTTGGTATTGTTATAGCAGGACTCCAATTGATCACCTACCAAAGGTCTTGCGAGGTTGGGGAAGTCCCTGCTGACCTGCAGTTAGGCAATCATTATTCCAATTTACAAGAAGGGTGTGAGTGAAAACCCAGAGATTTACAAACCTGTTAGTTGAATCTCAGTTCCTGAAAAAATTATGGAGCAGATCATGGAAAAATTAGGGAGTAGGTCACATGGGAGGGAGATTATCAGAGGATGCAGGGATGCAACAAGGAAAGCTAAGTCCTCCCTTGAACTAAAGGTGGTGAGGGAGATCAAGGACAACAAGAAAATCTACTTCAAGTACGCTGGAGGCAAAAGAAAGTCAAGAGGTAATGTGGCCCTGCTGTTGAAAGAGGTGTGTGCCCTGGTAACTGAGGTCAGAGAGAAGGCTGAGTTACTGAATGCCACCTTTGCCTCGGTCTTTACTTCTAAGGTCAGCTACCAGGAGTCCCAGGTCTCCAAGACCACAGATGAAATCTGGAGGGAAGAAGTTTTTATCTCAAATGAAGAGGCTTGGGTTAGAGACCAGTTGAGCAAACTGGACATCCACAAGTCTATTGGCCCTGATGGTGTACATCCATCAGGGATGAGGACTGGAGAAAGGCCAATGTTGTCCCAATCTTTAAAAAGGGCAAAAAGGAGGACCCAGGTAACTATAGGCTGGTCAGCCTCACCTCCATCCCTGGAAAGGTGATGGAACACATTTAAGCGTCTGGAGGAAAGGAGGCTTCTCACAAGTAGTCAACATGGATTCCGTAAGGGGAAATCATGCTTGTCTAATCTGATAGCCTTTTATGATTATACAAGTAGTTGGATAGATGAGGGGAGGGCAGTGTATATGCTATTTATTGACTTCATCAAGGCTTTTGATACTGTCTCCCATGGGATCCTCACAACCAAGCTTAAGAAGTATGTTTTGAGTGATTATGCAGTAAGGTGGATTAGGAAGTGACTGAAGGACAGAGCCCAGAGAGTTGTGGTCAGTGGAGCAGAGTCTAGCTAGAGGCCTGTGGCTAGTGACATCCCTCAAGGGTCAGTACTGGGTCCAATATTATTCAGTACATTCATCAATGACCTGGACAAAGGGATGGAGAGCACCCTCAACAAGTTTGCTAATAATACCAAACTGGGAGGAGTGGTTGACATACCAGAAAGCTGTGCTGCCATCCAGCATGACCTGACTGGATGGAGAGCTGGGCAGGGAGAAATTTGATGCAATTGAACAAGAGCAAGTGTAGAGTCCTTCATCTGGGGAGGAACAAATCCATGTATCAGTACAGGCTGGGGGCTGAACTGTTAGAGAGCAGCTCTGGGGAAAGGGACCAGGGGGTCCTGGTGAACAGGGGGAAGACTATGAGTCAACAACTTACCTTTGTGGCCAAGAAGGCCAATGGCATCCTAGGATGCATTAGGAGAAGAGTGTGGTCATCAGGTCAAGGGAGGTTCTCCTGCCCCTCTACTCTGCACTGGTGAGACCCCACCTAGAGTACTGTGTCCAGTTTTGGGCACTCAAGGTCAAGAAGGGCTGAGAGCTACTGGAGAGGGTACAGCACAGGGCCACCAAGATGATGAAGGGAGTGGAGCATCTTTCTTATGAGAAGAGACTGAGAGAGCTGGGGCTCTTTAGCCTGGAGAAGTCTGAGGGGGAGACCTCATAAATGTCTATAAATATGTTAATTGTAAGTATAGCGAGGATGGAGCCAGACTCTTCTCAGTGTCATCCAATGATAGGAGCAGAGGCAATGGGAGTGAGCTGGAGCATGAGAGGTTTAGAGTAAACACAAGGAAAAACTTTTTCTCAGTGAGGGTGACAGAGTACTAGAGGTTGCCAGGGAGGTTGTGGAGTCTCCATCTCTGGAGACACTGAAGACCCGCCTAGATGTGTTCCTGTGTGACTTGGTCTAGGTGATCCTGCTCTAGCAATGGGGTTGGACTAGATGATCTTCTAGGTCCCTTACAATCCCTAACTTTCCATGATTCTGTGATTCTTTGAAATATTGTGCTTTTGTCCAACTCTCTTGGGCCATTAAAATACAGTTGTCTTACCTAGATTTCTTGGCGTCTGGTAAGACTGAAGACTTAAGATTTCCTGCCTGTAGGTTTACATATGCTCTAGAATATCCAAAAGATGTAGGGTTTTCATAGTTGGAGAGACTTCAATGGCTCTAAATAGTCATTCACAGACTATGTTGCCAGGACTTAAAGGTTTCTCAGAACTCCCAGGCTTGTGACTCAGTTCTCTTCAGTGCTCCAATTTTGAGAGGCAGAGGAATGCAACTACCTAATTAACAGCAGCTGTGAAACAGTCATGGAACCAGTCTTCAAAGCTGGCTTAAACTTACAAAAATGTTCTGGAGAACCATTCTGTAATTGTTATTTTGTATTTCTGTGATTCTGTGTTTCTGTGGTGCCAGGTACTTTGGAAAGAAATTTATTAAATATTGTAGTCATCAGGCACAGTCAACAGGGTTTCACAAAAGGAAAGTCCTGTTTAACAAATATGATATCCTGTGATAAGGTCACCCATCTAGTAGATGAATGAAAGGTGGTCAGTACAGTTTGTTTTGGATTTTAGTAAGGCTTTTGATCCTGTCCTTCACAGCATCCTTCTGGACAAATTGACCAGCTGTTGTATGAGCAAGTTCACGGTGTGTTGGGCAAAGAACTAGCTAAAGGGTAGTTGTAGCGAATGGGGCTACATCTTGCTCATGACCATTTACCAGTTTTTCTCAATTGTAGCGACAGTTCTGTTCAGTATATTTATCAGTGATATGGTTGCAGGAGTTAAATGCACCATTAGCAAGCTTGCTGATTATACCAAACTGGGATGTTCTGTTGACTCTCTTGAGAGTCAAGAGTCCTTGCAAAGGGGTCCAGATAGATTGGAGCATTGGGCTGTGTTTAATTGGATGAAATAAATTTCCAAGTCCAAATGCTACATTATGCACCTGGGTTGGAGTGGTACTGTACACAAGTCTAAATTAGGAGAGGAGTTGACTGGAGAACAACCCTGCAGAAAGGGGACTGGGGATCTTGATTGATGCAGGCTCAGTACGTGTCAGCAATGTGCTCTAGCAGCTAAGAGGGCAAACTGCATCCTGGGTTGTATCAAACACAGCATGAGCAGCCAAAGAAGTGATTATCCCACCATATTCAGCATTAGTGGAGCCTCTCCTTGAGTGCTGAGTGTGGTACTTCTGGACATCACAATTTAAGAAGGAATTTAAGGTTCTTGAATGTGTCCAGAAGAGGGAAACAAAGTTGGTGACAGGGCTAGAAGACACGTACTGTGAAGAATGTTTATGGACTTTGAGTTTGTCTAGTTTGGAGAAAAGGAGGTAAAGGGGTGACCTCACTTCTGTCTACAGCTTCCTGAGGAAGGTGCTGATCTCTTCTCCCTGATATCAAGTCACAGTATGAATAGGAATGGTTCAATGCTAAACCAGGAGAAGTTTAGACTGAACAGAAGGAAGCCTTTCTTTACTGAGAGGGTAGTCAAACCCTGGAACAGGCTTTCTAGAGATTTTTGATGTCCTTAGCCTTCCAGTGTATAAGAGGCACTTGGACAATATGCTTAATCATTTGCTTTAACTTCTGGTCGGCCTTGAAGGGGTCAGGCAGTTGAATTCTTATGTATCCCATACAACTGACACCTATTCTATTCTATTCTATTCTATTCTATTCTATTCTATTCTATTCTATTCTATTCTATTCTATTCTATTCTA
>JAOEGS010102621.1:0-11841 GCA_025447755.1 Corythornis vintsioides
AACACCCTGATTTAGGGTCCCCCCAGCAGGTCTGAGCTGGGGGTTTGGTTACCCAGGTCCCTGTGGCCGCGGGGAGGATCCCAGTGCCAGCACCACCAGCAGCCCTGCCCTGGCATCCCCCCGGGAGCCCTCCAAGTGGCGCCTGGCACCTTGGCACCGCCTGACCCCGCGCCGTGTCCTGCAGCTGTTTCCTATGACTCTGCAGCTCCCTTTTCCAGCAGCTCCTCTTCCAGCAGCTCCTCTTCCAGCAGCTCCTTTTCCAGCAGCTCTGTCCACAAAGAGAAGCCAAGAGGGGCCACTTTAATTCCCATTAAGTGCCTCCAGCTAAGCAAACAGCGGGCGCGGGCACGGAGCGGAGTCGCTCAGTCTAGACTCCAGATGTGGCTTCACCACTGGCCCCTGGAAAAGGGGGTGCTGGCTCTGCCCTGGCTCTGCTCACTGCCGCGGCCTGTGCCACCCTGGGAGGGCACCGTGGTCCTCACTGGCTTGGGGTGGAGGGAGCCTGATGCCATCGTGGTCTTGCAGGCGCTCCAGACTGAGCAGGAGCAAGCTGGGGGGTTGCACAGGGTAGCCCTGGCACTGGCATAGGGTGGTATATGCAGTGGTAGCCCTATTACTGGCACAGGGTAGCTCTGGCACTGGCAGAGGGTGTTATTGGCCGTGGTAGCACTGGCACAGGGTGTCATTGGCCATGGTAGCCCTGGCAATGGCACAGTAGCACTGGCACACAGTAGCCCTGGTACTGACACAGGGTAGCCCTGGCACTGGCACAAAGGAGCCTTGTTGCTGGCACACGGTAACCCTGGCACCGGCACAGGGTAGCCCTGTCACTGGCATCACCCCACTCAGGGCATCTCGTGCCAGTTGCAGTGGGGCAGGAGTGAGCAAGGAGTGTGCCAGGAGCTTCCCGGGGCCCTGGGGAGGGTCAGATGGGCACTGGGAGGCCTGGGGAGGGCTCAGAGGGGTTGCCCCTCACCCTGCCCAGAGGGAGGAAGGAAACACTCCCGGGCCCTGCCAGGAGCTGCTGGCACCTCCGTGTCCCTGGCATCGCTGCCCGGCTGCACCTGGGCCCAGTGGCACCTCTGCTCTGGTTCCGTGGATGGGCAGTGCTGGTAGCAGGGAGAGGGCACCAGAGGGCTGCAGCTGGTTGGGGTGGGTGCCAGCTGCTGGGTGGTGCAGTCCTGGGTGCAGCACCTTGTGCCCCATCACGCAAGGCCGTGGTGGGTGGCACTGGCCAGAGCTGGGATGGTGGGTGGCACTGGTCAGAGCTGGGTCCTGTGGGTGGCACTGGTCAGAGCTGGGTCCTGCAGGGCAGTGGGTGGCACTGGCCAGAGCTGGGTCCTGCAGGTGGTGGGTGGCACTGGCCAGAGCTGAGTCCTGCGGGTGGTGGGTGGCACTGGTCAGAGCTGGGATGGTGGGTGGCACTGGCCAGAGCTGGGTCCTGCAGGGCAGCGGGTGCTGGCGGTGGCGCCCGGTTGGCGGCTGCGAGCGAGGAGAGGAAGCAGCCCAGAGCCCTGGCCCGGGCCGGCCGTGAGGAGGGGCAGGAAGCTGGAATAAATCCCAGGAAGGGCTGCCTGGCTCCAGCTGGTCTGGGCTGCAGCGGATGGAGCCGGGAAGGGGAAGGGAGAAGGAGGGAGGGGAACGCTCAGGGGCTTTCTCAGGCCTGGGCCCTGCTCCAGATGTGCCCCAGCTCACATCTGCAGCCCTGGCTCGGCACCATCCGAGGTGCACGTGTCCCCAGGTCCATGCCACGGGTGCCACTGGATGAGAGGGGACCCGCGTGGAGCCCGACCCTTGCCAGGGCACGATCAGCCCGGGTTTGGGGGTCCCGTTTGCTGGGGGGAGCCCCAAACTGATCCACGGTGCCTGTGATGCCTTCCCGCCTCTGGCTCTGCAGGGCCGGGTGATGCCAGCACCGGGTGCCACCAAGCCTGGGATGCCACCCAGCCACCAGTCAGCCCCCGGCAGCCCCTCTCCAGCCTGGCGTGGCCGTGCCCTGTGTGGTCCAGCGGGGCGGGGGGGGATGGCCCGGGGGGCTTTGATGTGCTCGGCTGCCGGGCAACCCCTGCTCGGTGCAAAGCAGCCACCCCCACCCCTCCCTCCCAGGCCGGGCCCGGCCAGCGCCATATGGCCGAGGCCGCTGGTACTGCACCGAGCTCCCCGTTCCCAGAATTCAGATGGAAATGAAGCGATCTGTCTTGCCCGACACCGCTGCCCGCACCGGCCACCGCACCCCGCACCCCGCAGGGACCCCCTGCCCAGCTGTGGCTAGAGCAGCATCCTGGGAACAGCCCCGACCCCAGCACCCCGGCCCCGACCCTGGCACCCCAGAGGGATGAGGTGAGGGCATCCCGTGGCCAGGGGTGTGGAATCACAGAGGTGTTCTGGTTGGAAAAGACCTTTCTGCTCAGGGAGTCCAACCAGCTCTGCCAGGGCACCACTGCCCCGTGGCCCTCAGCACCACAGCTCCACGGGGGGCTTGGAAACCCCTCCAGGGGTCATGGGGAGCATCCTGGGCAGCCCTGGAGGGGAAGAAATTGCTCCTCAGCTCCAACCTGGGACAACTTGAGGCTGGTTCCTCTTGTCCCTTGGGAGCAGAGCCTGACCCCCCCGTCTCCATCCTCCTGTCAGGAGCTGCCAGAGCCAGAAGGTCTCCCCTGAGCCTCCTCCTCTCCAGGCTCAACCAGCCCAGGTGCCAACACTGCCAAGAGCCGGGCTTCTTGCAGTGCCAGTCGCCACGTCTCCGGGGGTGGCGGGTGCAGGGTGCCCGCTGGGGGTGCAGGGTGCCCGCTGGGGGTGGCTGGTCCCGGCTGCGGTGCATTGTTGTTGGCGCAGCTGGCGGCGCCCGGCCGGCCGTCCCTGAAAGACATTCCAGCGCACAATGCCCTCGGCCTCCCCGCCGCTGCCAGATGGGGGCTAATTAGCAGCTTTGAGAGCCGCGGTGGGAACCGGGACCTCAATGGAAAGGGGGGCTGACCCCGGAGCCTGTGCCGGGGGTCACCCTGGGAACCGCTGCTGCAACTGGGATGGGGGACGCGGGGAGGAGGGATGGAGGGATGGAGGGAGGGACGGGGATGCAGCACCCGCAGCCAGGCTGGCAGGGTTAATCCATCCCTGCTCTCCAGCGTTGCTGAGAGGAGGAAGAGGAGGGGGGTGCCCTCCGCTCCCCGCATGCCTGGGGAGGCTGCAGCCGCTCTGAGCACCATCAGGAGACCCCCAGCCCACCCCCACCGTGGCTCTTCGTACCCACAGTGGGGCTGCGTGGGGCTGGGGTGTGTTCTGTGTGCGTGGCTCCGTGTGCTCCTGCGTGTGCATGTGTGTTCCCCCCCTCCGTACCTACGGGCACGCGTGTCAATCCTTGTGCAGCCGTGTCCTATGCGTGTGCACATACATGTGCACGCCCCCTGTGCACACGCATGGCCTCGCATCCTTGTGCCTGTTGTCTGCACACGCATGTGCACACCCATCTCTGCACACACGTGTGCACACCCCGAGATCTTTGCACGCACACGGACACCCGTGACCAAAGGCTGCTGCTCTGCCTGCTCCCCCCCGGCTCGTCTGCACCATTCCAGGCCGGGGGGGCTTCATCAGCGCTGCCCTGCAAACGCTCGGTGGGCTCGGGACCCCCCCCCGCGGGGCTCCTGGCCGCCCCTCCCTGCAGGTGCGGGGGGTAACGGGATTACCGTTGGCACATCTGGCAGCCCCCCCCCATGTGCCAACGGCCCCGTGGTGCCCCACAGCCCCTCATCTCGGTAGACCCAAGCCCGGAGACACCCCCCGCCCCATTCCTGGAAGCCGCCGAGGATCGGGAATACGAGCGGGGTGACCCCGCGGGTGCCCACGGTGGGGATCCCCGTGGGCGTCCCGGTTCCCCCACCCGCCATATCCCCATAGGGATCCTCGTGTCCCCGCGGGGATCCTGTTGCCCCCCCCTCCCCCGGTATCTCCCTGGGGGTCCCGGTGCCCCCGGAGTTTCAGGTGCCCCCCGCCCCATCCCCGCCCCCGTCGCCATGGGCACCGCCCGCGAGGCGCCGCGCTGACAGCGCGCGGGGATTTATGAATGGGTGACGTCACGAGCCTGGCGTCTAACGGTCTGAGCCGCCGGGGAGGCGGGAACGGGCGCGGGAGGGGGTGTGCGGGGTGGGGGGCTGGGCGGCTAGAGAGGCACCGGGAGGCCTGGAGCGGGGGCGAGCGGCAGCGCGGGGAGCCCGGCTGCGGGATCCCGCGGGGCAATCACCCCCGGTTACGGCGGGGAAGGTGCGGGGCGGGCGGTGCCCACAGCGAGGTGACACACCCGCACACACACCCCCCCCCGCCCCCCCGCAGCAACGCTTCCCTCTCCCGCGCTGCTGCCCCTTTAAGGCGCTGCCCTTCCCGGGCTCATGAATGGGGCGGGAGGGTTGGCCACGCCTCCTCCGCATCCCCATTGGTCGCTGCTCCCCCGTGGACACGCCCTCACGACAACCCCATTGGTCGTTGCTCCCTCGTGGCCCCGCCCCCCAGACGGCCACGCTCTATAATTGGCGCGGCGGGGCGCGCGCTGGGTTGTGCCCCCGCAGGGTCCCGTCGCCGCCGGTTTCGGTCCTGTCGCCCGTCGTTATGAAAGTCGCTGCTGCCGCTCCTTCGCCGTTACCCGCGGGTGCCGGCGGCTCGTTGAAGGCGGTGAGGCCCGGAGAGGCCGCTCGCTGCGGGCCGGGCCCGGGAGGAATGTCCCCGGGTGCGGCGGCGGAGCAAGCGGCGGCCGCGTTGCTTTACGACATGAAGGGTTGCTACTCGCGGTTGCGGGCGCTGGTACCGACGTTACCGCGGCACCGGAGGGTCTCCAAAGTGGAGTTGCTGCAGCACGTTATCGATTACATTTGGGACTTGCAGCTGGCTCTGCAGCGGGGACCCCCCCGCCCCGCCGCCGCCGCCGTCGGGGACCTCCCCGAGGTGAGTGTGGGTGTCCCGGACCCGGCGACACCGGCTCGGTCCCGCTCCCCGCGCTCTGCATCGCTGTTTCCCCTCCCTCCTGCCTCCTTCCATCCTCGGAACCCCTCTGCCCGGTACTGACCGGCCGCTTCTCCCCCGTTTCCTGCAGGCTCCGTGCATCCCCGCCGCCGATCGGATCCTGTGCCGCTGAGACCGCTCCGGACCCGCCACGGAAAAGCCCCGGGACCCCGGCCCCGAGCGTCGAGGCTCCGTCTGCATCCCGAAGCGTCCGGGACACGGCTGAGACCGGCGGTTGCCGACCCCTTCCCCCCGGTGGGGGTCCCCCCGCAGCCTGGGCAGGGGGTGCCATATCCTTCTCAGATTGCTGAGAGCATTCCCCGTATTGTATATTACAATGATGCTGGAGAATATTGTTCTACAATAGCTGGAGTTTTGTTATTAAACAAGCCCTGATGACCACTCGAGTCTCTGCTTCCGGACCTCCCCCTCCCGCCCCCCCAGGACCTTTGAGGAGAGGGGCTGGGTCCTGGGGACACGTTCCCAGGGGGTATGAATGGGGGTGGGAAGCTTTTCTGCACCAGTACGGGATGGGTGGGTGTGCTGTGGGGTGCTGGGACCCCGTGTTGGTGCCGAGATACCTCTGGCAGACTGGTCCCAGTTCCCCCTGGTGTGCTGGAGTCTGCAGGGACCCGTCCCTAGAGCTGTGTTCCTGCAGAACTTCTCAGGGCGGGTCCTCTCGGGAATGTGTCCTGCTCCCCGGTTCAGGTTTGCGGTGTCCCCTGGTTTGTACCCCAGCTAACGCGGTGGGAAGGTGCAGCAGGACTGGGATGTGTGTCCCCCGAGGGGCTGCCTTGGTGGGATGAAGTGGAGGGGCTGGCGCTGGGAGCTCTGTGCCCAGCTAGGGAGCAGGGGGTACTGCCTGGGGTGAGCTCACAGCACGGTCCTGCCCTTGCCTCATACCCCAGGTGGGCCACCCGCACCCCACGGCATTCCTGGAGCTCCTGCTGTCACCAGCGTGTCCGGGCTGAGGTTGGGACGCAGGAGGCTGCAGGGGTGGTCCCATGGTGCTGCCCTGAGGGAGAGCGGGTACAAGCCCCTGGGTGCTGAGAGAGAGCGGGTGTGACCCCCCCCGGGGGGCTGAGAGAGCGGGTGTGAGCCCTAGGGTGCCGAGGGAGAGCGAGTGGGACCCTCGGGGTGCAAACCTCGGGGTGCTGAGGGAGAGGGGGTGCAAACCTCGAGGTTCTGAGGTAGAGCGGGTGCGACCCCCGGGATGCTGAGGGAGAGGGGGTGCGATCCCCGAGGTGCTGAGGGAGAGCAGGTGCGACCCCCGGGGTGCTGAGCGAGGGCAGGTGTGACCCCAGGGTGCTGCCTGCCGCGGTTCTCGCCCCGCTGGAAGCCCTCGCAGCGCTGGAGAAGCTCCGGGAGAAGGAAATTGCATCACGGGTTGTGCAACCCCCGGGGGCTGGGGGAGCCCCGGGCGGCAGCGCTGACCTGAGCAGCCCGTGACTCACGGACACCCCGGGGGACGCGGTGTCTCCCGCAGCACCGACCATCCCACCGACCCCCTGGGGGCAAACTGGGGAACCTGGGGGGTTTGGGGAGTGGGTTTCCTGCTGCCCCAAGCGTCCCCCAAGCTTCCCTGGCAGGATCCTCGCTGTCACCCAGGGCTGGAAGTGGTTGGGCACCCCCGGCTGCGCATCCCCTGGATGGGAAGGGGCCGGTGACTCGTGGTCTCGATGGTCTCGTCCATCGGCCCTGGTGTCCCTTCCACCACCTCCAGGTCCCCTCCATCACTCCCAGGTCACCCCCTCACTGCTGTCCCCTCCACGCCGCGGTGGCAGCCCCGGCTCCCGAGCGGTGCCGGGCCAGGGGGTCCCTCTCCCGGTGCCCGCCTGCACTGCACGGCCCGCGCCGCCTTCCCGGAGCAGCTCGGAGAGAACCGGGAGAACCCCGGTCGGGGGGCTTTGCGTGGCCCGGGGACGCTGCGGGGGGCACTGGGGGCTCTTCCCTCTGGCACAGCGCCTGGGGTCCCACCCTGGTCCCCGGTGCTCGCTCCTCTCCTTGGCCATTCGCTGCCGGCAGATGTGGGAGGACCAGCTGGAGCTGCAGGGAAAGGGACTCGGATGTGACCCCCCGAGCCCTCCCTCTCCATCGTGCGTCATGGACCACCAGGTCATTACGGTGGTACCGGGGCACGGGGACGCGGTGTGGCACTGCCACGCGGCCTTGGCACTGCCCACGCAGCCGGTAAGCAGGGCAAGGTGTTGCGTGGAGCTCGCCCAGGGTTTCGGAGCCAGGTTGGCACAGCTGGCATGCCCGCCACGTGCCGGGATGCCGGATGCAGCTGCACCAGGATGCGCTGGAGAGCCCCGGGGAGGGCCCTGCCCCGCGGGCACCTGCGCCCCAACAGGTCCCTCGTTGTTTTCTTGGGACCTGATTCATCCCGGAAGGGATTAGGGAGCGGGGAACCGAGTGACATTCTGGTCCGACCAGCCCGACCACCCCCGGGATGGACATTGGTGACAAGAGCAGGTCCCTGCTGCTCAGTGCCACGCACAGCCCTGGGGACATGGTGGAGCTGGGACCCACGGCGGGACCAGTGGCCCCCATCGTGGGGGTCACCAGGACCACCAGCTGTGGTGAGGTTTGATGGCAGGGGCAGCCAGGGATGGAGGGGCCATGGTGGGCAGGGGGCTGTGGGCAGCGTTGGCATTGGGATGCTGCTGGTGGTTGGCACTGGGGGGGTCCCAGTGCCACCCAGCAGTGGGGTACCTGCTCTATGGAGGCGTTCCATGGGGCTGGGGTCCCTCCACTGAGGTCACCCATGGGCTCTACATCCCCCCATGGTGCTGGGATGGGTCTCTGGTGCTGTCCCTGTGCTCAGGTGGGCACCACCCATCCAGAGGGGCTCACCATGGTGGGTGACAGTCCCACCAGCAGTGGAGTGGAGCATGGGCAGCATTTCCCCTGCGGCTGGGGCTTTTTGGAGGGCACTGCTCAGTTCTGCTCTCGCTCTGACCGTGTGAACTTCCCATCACTCTGTGTCCCTGGGGCCACTCTGACCCCAGCCCCCCCACCTGGAGGTTGGGGTGCCCCACACAGGGTCCCCAGAGCCCTTCCCAAAGCGGGAACAGCCACTGCTCTCTGGTGCCAGTGGGTCAGGACCCATCCCCTGGCCCAACTCACCACGTTCCACTCACCCCAGGCTGGGCACAACCAAAGCTTGGTGGGTCCCTGCTTCATCCATGCCCTCATATGGGCATTCCTGTCCGGTACCCCTGGCTCCTGGGCATCTCCAGGGCAGGGAGCTGGTGGTGACGTGGCGTGGGACCCTGCCTCCCTCCGTTCCCACCATGGCCACGCGTGGGGAAGAAGAGGGGAAGCGGCTTCCCCGTTGAGTCACAAGTTGGGCAAGGCTGGGCTTTTGGTGGCCGGAGCCCCAGGGTGGCCCTGGCATGTGCGCACAAGGCTGATGTCACCCGGGGCTCCTCGTCCCCAATATAAGTCCTGGTGCCCTGGGGGTCCCCGCAGCGTCCAGCCGTCCCGTAGCCATGTCCTCTGCTCCAGCCTCCGGGTGCCAGCACCACCCCCAGGGCAGATGGGGGTCCACGTGGCTCTGCCTCCTGCTCCTGCTGACCTCCTGCGTGGCCTCCGCCGACACCAACCCTGGCACCAACCCTGGCATCAAGGCCCGGCTGACCCGGAGGGCGCTGGAATTCGGTGGGTGTCACACCCCGGGCCTTCCATGCTGGAACTGGGCAGGGGGTGCAGGAGGGGCCATGCCCATGCCTGGGATGGGGGGTGGAAGGGTGTCTATAGCTGGCAGCTCACCCCGCTGGCACCCCAGCCCCTTCCCTAGCCCCCTGCCCCAAATCCCTGCTCTGCCCCAGGCAGGAGCTTCGGAGTGGAGCTGCTCCAGTCGCTGCTGCTGAAGGAGCACGAGCTGAACCTGACGGGTTCCTACGCCAGCCCGCTCCTGGGGACGCTCAGCTACGCCGTGCCCCGGTAAGTGCCACCCGTGGGGTGCCCATCCTTGCCCCGCGGAACAGCCACGAGCCCAGGCTGCCCTTGTCTCCCAGGATCCACATCCAGGAGCTGCAGATGAACGACTCCTCCCTGGAGTTCGCCGAGGACGTGGGGGTGAGGCTGAGGGTGCAGCGTGCCCACGTCCGACTCAGCGCCGACTGGGGAGCCCAGCTGGGTGCCATGTGAGTCCTCACCCCCACGGGGCGCAGGGGCGGGCGGCTGGGTGGGCTCAGGGTTGTCCCCCCCCCCCCATGCTCACCCTCTCTGTCCCCAGCCAGGACAAGGGCTCCATCGACCTCCACATGCGTGAGCTGGCGGTGCTGGCGGTGCTGGGGGTGAGCGACGATGGCAGCGGCCGCCCCTCGGTGTGGAGTGCCAGCTGTGATGCCCACAGCGCCCACCTGCACATGGAGTTTCACCACGGACACAGGTGAGGCCAGGACCCCCTGCTCCCCTCCCCGGCACACGGGGACACCCCCCCCCCCCGGTGCCCCCAGCTGGGGCGTTGGGCTGGGGGAGGCTCGGTGGGCACCTCAGGGTGATGTGAGGACTCTGCTGTGCCCACAGCTGGCTCTACAACCTGCTGGCACCGCTGGTCCAGAGAGCCCTGCGGCGGGAGCTGAACAAGAAGGTGGGTGCTCGGCCCCTGAGCTGTGGGGTGGTGATGCCCATGCCCCTGCCCCCATGGCAGACCGGTGAGTGGCCTGGGGACCCCCAGCTGGGGACTCACTGATGCCCTGCTCTGCTTGCAGCTCTGCATCGAGCTCCGCAGGGCTGTGGACAGGCTGGAGGCTGCCCTGAAGCACATGAGTGGTGGGTGAGGGGACCCTGGCGACCGGCGGGGGGGTTGGCAGGATGGTCTGGAGGGGGTTGTAAACGGGGCTGGTGCCAGGCAGGGTCTGGCAGAGCCCAGGCTGAGGCCGATGGTCCGACTCCCACCGACGTCCCCCCGTGTCCCCTCAGTGTCCACCCAGCTGGATCCCTTTGCTGCCATCGACTACTCCCTGCTGGGGCCACCGGCCATCACGGCGGAGCACGGGGACGTCGCCCTCAAGGTAATGCCACCCTGGGCACCCCTGTGCCAGCTCCGGAGAAGGGCAGAGGGGAGCCGGGCTGAGCCTCACGTCCATCTGTCTGTGCAGGGGAAGTTCTTCACGGTGGGCAGCTTCCAGCAGAGCCCCTCCTCGGCCCTGCCCGTGGCGTGGCCCATGGTGCTGCCCGTGGCACTGCCCACGCCTCTGCCCGTGCCACATGAGCCCATGCTGCTGGTGGCCATCACCGAGTTCGTGGCCAACTCGGCCGCCTTGGCATACTTCTCGGCCGGGGCACTGCGCAGGAACATCACCAGGGACATGGTAGGGATGGCTTGGCCACGGGGCAGAGCTGCCCCCCAGCCCTGCCCACCCCCTGTGCCCCCAGCACCCTGACCCCTCCGCTGCCTTCCAGCTCCCCCGGCGCTTCCCGCTCCAGCTGAGGACCAAGAGCCTGGGGATCTTCGCCCCACGGGTGAGTGTGGGTGGGACGGGGCACAGGGAGGGCATGGGGTGGGGCACAGGAGACACGGGGCAGGGGAGGGATGGGACACGGGGTGGGGATGCAGGAGGGTGGGATGCTGTAGGGGTGGGAATCAGGGAGGAAGGGACAGGGAGTGGCAGGGAGGTGGAATGGGAGGCAAGAGGGACAGGACAGGGGTGTGGGATGAAGGAGAGGTGGGATTTGGGATGGGAGGCAGGGGAGGTGGGATTGGGGATGAGGCAGGAGGGATGAGACATGGGATGGGAGGCAGGGGAGGTGGGATTTGGGATGGGAAGCAGGAGGGATGGGACCCCCCCCCAGGCCGTGGGCAGGACAAGGCAAAGTGCCCCCCCTGCCTGTACCCAGCCCAGGGCAGGGCAGCGATGGGGCACAAATGCCCCGGGTGGTGACGACCAGCTGGGTGCCAGCACTGGTGCCAGCGTGGCTCGGTGCCAACCCGTCTCTGATCCCCACTCCAGCTGCAGGAGCACTACCCAGACCAGCCCATGGAGCTGCTGCTCTCAGCCCGCCGGCAGCCCCTGCTCTCCTGCCACCCCGATGCCCTCCACGGGACCCTCTTCGGCTCCGCCGAGGCCTTCGTGGTGCTGCCCAATGCCACCCGCGTGCCAGCTTTCCTGCTGAACATCGTGAGTGGCCGGAGCTGCCGTGGCACGGGAGGGCCTGTGTGCCAGGCTGGGGCTGTGGTGGGGTGATGCTGGGTTCCAGGGATCGCCATGGTCTTGCCAACATCTTCTTGCTGCAGGATGCCAACGTGACAGGGAAGCCAACCCTCACTGGCAACAGGCTCGGGGGCACCGTGAAGCTGACTGGGTGAGTGTCCAGCCCTGTGCATCCCCTGGAGGGTACTCGGGGAGCTCCCCCCCATTCCCCACCTCTGCCTACACCCGTGCCCACTGCCCTGGCACTGGGAGCACCATCAGGGCCTCAGCTGGACCCGCTCTGCCAGGCTCCCAGCCCTGCCAGGGGGCTCAGCCCACCCCTGCCCTGGGAGAGGGCAGTCCCTGTCCCAGCCCCATGCCCAGCTCTCCCTCTGCTCTCACCCCCCAGGCTCAGAGTGGCACCGGTGGCATCGCGCGTGGGCCCGGTGGAGGTGAGTGGCTGTGCTGGGGGATTGATGGAGCAGCCAAGGGGAGCCTGGGGCTCCGCATCGGGGTCTGGGGGTGTCTGGGGGGTGCCGCGGACCCCCCGGCAATCCCAGTGGTGCTGAGCTCAGGAGCTGCTTGTCCCGCAGGTGCAGAACCTGGAGAACCTGCTGAAGTTTGGCCTGTGGCTTTTCGGGGTGCCCTGGGCAAACAGTGAGTGCTGTCCCCACCTTGTCCCCACCCTGTGCCCCCCCCGTGTCCC
>JAOEGS010102622.1:0-11829 GCA_025447755.1 Corythornis vintsioides
TGCTCTGGCAGGGGGGTTGGACTAGATGATCTTCTAGGTCCCTTCCAACCCCTAATATCTATGAATCTATGAATCTAGAGCTTAATCTGGATATTGACATAAGACACAATTAAAAATGTTTCTATAAATACATAGACAACAAACGAAAGAGTATGGAGTCTCAAAATCCTATATTGGATGCCAGAGGAAACATAGTGACAAAGAATGAGGGAAAGGCTAAAGTACTTAATGCCTTCTTTGCCTCAGTCTTTAATAGTGAAATCAGTTGTTCTCTGAGTGCTTAGTTCGCTGAGGTGGAAGATAGTGACAAGGAACAGACTCCAAAATCCAAGGCGAAACAGCAGCCTGCTACACCACTTAGACACACACAAGTCTATGGGGTCAGCCCCATGGGATCTAGTCAAGGGTACTAAGTGAGTTAGTGGTAACTAAGCCACTTTCAATCATTTATCAGCAGTCCTGAAAAAATGAGGAGATACCAGCTGACTGGAGGTTAGCAAATGTGACACCCATCTAAAAGAAGGGCTGGAAGGATGATTATAGAGGACATCATTCTGAGTGCCCACACATAGTACATATAGGACAACCAGGCTATCAGTCTCTATCAGCATGGGTTTATGAAAGGGAGGTCCTGTTTGACTAACCTGATCTCCTGTGATAAGGTGAACTGCTCAGTGGATGAGGGAAAGGCTGTGGAGGTTGTTTACCTGGACTTTAGTAAAACTTTTGAAACTGTCTCCCACAATATACTTCTGGAGAAACTGGCTGCTCATGGTTTGGATAGGCATAATGTGAGATAGAACATGAGGAAACAGCCTTAGGTTGTGCAAGAGGAGGTCTATGTTGGATATTAAGAAAAAATTCTTCATAGAAAGGTTTGTCAAGCACTGCAATACTGCCTTGACAGTGATGAATTAACAGTTGAACTTTTTGATCTTAAAGGTCTCTTCCAACCAAACAATTGTTTGATTCTATGATTTAAGCACATACTTACATTACATGAATACTGACTGCATCGTTTTAGTTTTCATTTTTCTTAGCAGAATTATCTTCTATGAAGAAAATGTGAATTAAACAACATAATTTTAGAATAAAACCTGCAGAGAAAACTTATTTTGCAAAAAAGAACTGCAAAGCTGAAGAGGCAAGCTTACTAATATACATATGCTTCAATAGAGATGGACATGTATTAAACTTTAATAGCTAATTCTTATAGACAGTACTTTACTCATCTTAAACTGTATATTTTTAAACATCGTTTATAGTATCTTTGGTAAACATTCAGGAACTGTACTTTTGTCTAGAATTCAATTGACCATTTATCTCTATAGTGAATAAATACACAAGTGCCTTTTCAGTACTACTGTAATGCATATGGAAAACAGATGTCTAAATGTAGAGATTATGATAGAAAGAAAATCACTGTATTCCAGTGAATTATAAATCAAATACTAAAACTGTCAGAAAAAAAAAAAAAATAAAGAAAAGAAGTATCTTCCAAGCTAGGGTGGTATTGCTGTGTGATAATATGTTTTATGAACATTGTCATATAGTCCAACCAGGAAATGTTGATAACATCATCAAAACTAGATCTATCACTAGCAGTAATAGTACTGAGGTCACAAGACTACTGTGCACTCCAAAGGGGTCAAGAATTGGTTTTACAGAAGTAATTTTTAGATGTGGGAGTGCACATCAGCTCTCAGTTGCTTCATTTTGGGAAGATGGTATTTTTGTGCCCTATTATGGTTATTGATTTCATAGAATCATAGAAAGTCAGGGCTGGAAGGGACCTTGAAAAATCATCTAGTCCAACCTCCCTGCCAGAGCAGGATCACCTAGACCAGATCACAGAGGAATGCAACCAGGTGGGTTTGAATGTCTCCAGAGAGGGAAACTCCACAACCACCCTGGGCAGCCTGTTCCAGTGTCTGTCATCCTCACTGTGAAAAAATTTCCCCCTCACAGTGAGGGTGATAGAGCCTGGAACAGGCTGCCCAGGGAGGTTGTGGACTCTCCTGCTCTGGAGACATTCAAGAGCCGCCTGGATGTGTTCCTGGGTGACTTGGTCTAGGTGACCCTGCTTTGGCAGGAGGAGTTGGACTAGATGATCTTCTAGGTCCCTTCCAATCCCTAATATTCTATGTTCTATGATTCTATGATCTGGGAGCACTGCCAGAACTTACAACAGTTGCTATGTAACAAAGGCTCATTGGAGCACTGTGGTCTGTAAAGGCATGGCCACAATGCCATTAAACTAATCCTGTAACTCAATCTGCAGTTTATCCATGTAATTCATTTGCATTAAGACCCATTCTCATATTATAAGAACTATTAGCTTTCAAAATAGTCAGGCTACATGCAAAGTATCATACAGTCATAGAATGGTAGGGGTTGGAAAGGATCTCTGGAGATCATCCAGTCCAGCCCCCCTGCCAGTGCAAGAACACTTAGGACATGCCACACAGGAACACAGCCAGGTGGGTTTTGAAAGTCTTCAGAAGAGACTCCACAACCATTCTGGGCAGCATGCCAGTGCTCCATCACCCTCACAACAAAGATGTTTTTCCTCATGTTGAGGTGGAACTTCCTGTTTTCCAGTACATGACCATTACCCCTCATCCTATCACAGAGCACCACTGAAAAGAGACTGGCCCCTTCTGCTTTGCACCCTTCCCATACATTGGGAATACTTCCCGTCTGCCAAATAATAACTCAGATTTGTTGAAAGAATTCTAGTTGGCACAAAATCACACAAAGCATTGTTCTCACAATAAATATGAGCACGAAGATGTTAATTCATAGTTTGCAGTCCATCTGGATGATTTTATTTGTTGAGAATTATATTTGTGTTTGAATTAGTAGACTTTAGAAATTTACATATTTAGAAAGATTTACATTATACAAAGTCAAGGCTTCCTGTTTTCAAAGGTTTCTAGATATCACTTTTAAGCATAATTCCTCGCCTGCTCAGTTTAGCTGCAATGTAACAGCAGAAACACCTAACCTTTGTAACCAGTCAAGCCATCTAGGTATCCTGTTTCCAACTATGAGTGAATTGAAAACCATCAAATCAGTCAGTGATGCTACCAAATTTCTCCCCATAAACACAAATAAAAATTCTTGTTTTGACATCCCTATACCATGAAAGGCTAGACTTTGAGACTCCAAGGGGAACACTATCAACTAGGTCACATTAATTTCCATTTCCTTTATAGATTAAGAAATATGTGGTCATTTTACACAAAATTCAACTACTTCAGTAACAAAAGAGTTAATAAAAGCGTGTGACCAGTAAAGTTTCAGAAGGACAGGAGAAGGATTATAGAGTAGGTGTATCACATTTCATTTGGGTATGGCAAGCATTCAGAGGGACACTGTATGTGTAAAATGGGACTGAAGAATGAGTATCACAGTTGCTCTCTTTAGGCTGTTCATTTTCTTGAGCAATGGTAGTTATATTTTAACACATACCTCAAATAAATGTTTGAGATTCTGTATTCTGTATGCATGAAGACAGCATGGTTGACAGACATTATGGGTTAGTTCAGGTGATTTTACATATAGTGCACTGAGCTTTCTGAACCCTATTCTCTGACTCACAGCTGTTCTAACAAATTTTGTAGTGAATCCTGACACGTGACACTGGGGTTTATTTTTCACTTTAACAGATCAGTTACAAGTTAGGCATCAGAATACTAATGTAATCCCTATTTTATTGATATTTATTTATTTAATTCTGAAAAAAATCACTGAAAAAAGTGTTCTTAACTATTTCAACTGCAACTTTAGTGTAAATCACTAATATTTGCACATCATCTTCCTCATACTTACATGTTGTTATTTTAACTACCTTCAATTTTATTCATAGACCTATTTACAATTTCACAATTTCTAATCCTGAAGAGCTTTCATGCAAAGCTGGACTAGAAATTAACATGAGTATAATATAAGCAAAGCTGTAGAAATATATCAATATACCTCTTAATACTAACTTTGCAAGATTATGTGCATTTTATATGTGTTTAAGACCCATTTTTATAAAATGGATTACAAGTTTCTTGTAAGTACTAGAGTATCAGTGATTTTATTAATACAAAATCTAAAGAAAGCAGACGGTAGAATAATAAGAACATAACCTTTGCACTTAGATAATGACCGCCCAAGCTTTGGGTGTTAAACAGAAAAAGAAGATCACAGATACTAGTGGTATAATTTTATTTATTGCATTATATTTTTCTGAAAACTAACAATTTTCAATCTCAAACGTCTTGTAATAATTGCACGCACAAGGGCATGTATTACATATGCAGTAAACAAGATAAAAATAGTGGATTTATGTATATTAATTCTGAGAAGGCCATATTGATAGCATATGAATTTATCATAAGGCTTAATTTGAAATGCTTTGAATACCAGTGTGGTAAATGTATGGTAGAGTATGCTTGGCTATCTTAGAAATGCACATACACAAATTCTGTCTGCAGTTTATTGGACTTGAGGAGAAGGATTATTTCTTTCTTAGAAGGCTTTGGAAACAGACATAATTTAGCATGACAGCAGCTTTAATAATCCTTTGACATCTAGATCAAAAGAATATGTTTTGTTACTTTTTAAACAAAGGTAGCATAGGTTTTCTTGGGAAGATGAAGAATCAAAAATTATTATTAATTGATCAGATGTATTTTTAACTGATCACTTTTCTCTTTCCCTCTAGTTATGGTAATGACTCATTTCATTTCTCTCTACTCTAGTGTAATATTGTATTATCAGTTTTCAAAGGCCACAGCAAATACTATTTTTGTCTTGTCCATAGGTTGCTTGATGGCTTTGAAGTTCACTGCAATTTAGTAAATGTTTTTCTCAGACACCATGTGCTAGATCAAGTGGTAAACCCATACAGGGATTAAAGATCCTGTCAAGGTTTAGCCCCAGCTGGAAGCAGAGCACCACACCGTCCTTGCTCACCACCCGTGACTCCTCAACCCCACGCATAAATCTCACGGGCTGAGATAAAGAGATTTTAATATTACCAGGCACCAGGAGAAGTAATAAAAATACCAAATAATAATAACAATCAAAGAATAAACAGGAGTGAGTTTGGACAGACTGTCAGTATGGTGTCAAATAACACATTGTCTGGTTCAGTTGTCTATCCTGACTGTGGCCCCACCTCCCAACTTCTTGTGAAAGTTAACCTATCCTAGCCAAACCCAGGACAGATCCACAAATGATTTCTTAATGTTTTAGAAGCTCCTGTCATAAACTGAGTACTGCAAAGAATAGAAAATTCTTCTGGTTTGTCCCAAAGATGGTAAATAGTTTGATCATACGGCCATTGCAAATGTTCTTTTGGAGATGGATGCTTTTGACTGATCCTCTATCTCTGATGCTCTCTGACCTTTTCATGATATCTGTTAGTTTCTAGATAGTGGATGAATGGTAGCTGATATTAAGATGTTCTAAATGTATCATAAACAATAGTCGAATTTTAAAATTTAGATTCAAGCCATGTCTTTCCAGATTTCTAAGTATCTTTGACATTAATCTCAAGAAGAAATACTAGAAAAAGCAAAGTTTTGTTTGTTTGGTTGTTTTTTTCTTTCCTACTGTTTTAATCATGTTTTCATGTAACCCACCATGTCATTATTACCAATTTAATATAGCCTGCTAAGTCAACATTTCACATTAACTCCTAACATTATGTGAACCTAACTGCATCAGTGTCTCTTCACTTTATGCTGGGTGACACTGCAGATGTGTAACAAAATAAAACTAATAAAATTCATAAGAAGGTTTCCACAACAAGATTAATTGAATGAGTCATAGAATTAAGTTGCTAAGGCAAGTGTTTGTAAAACAATTAACTGAGGAACACCCAACATCTAATCAAAATATTGAGACATTTTTTGAAAAGGAAGCAAAAAAGCAAGAAACAAGTTGTTTTATTCATTTTTCTGACATGTTTCTTGTCCCATTAAAATGAACTGTTTGTCGTTTTGTGCTTTAATAGTAAATCTTGTAATGAGGATCTATATCACAAAGCATGATATATCTGATTTTCGTCATGGGCACACTTCTCTCTTACGTGTGGCATAGATTAATTTTGCAGAGTGTAGATGCCTCCACTCACTTTAAACAGACCCATTACTGTATTGGAAAGGACTAGCCTAGGTGTGATGTGCCTGTTAATGGCTTTCACTTGAGAAACACACTAATGTAGCACAACTTATCATCCATGAACCAGATTTGATATACTGGTTTCAGTATTGTGGTTTCAGTTTCCGTTGTCTGTAATGTGATCTGAGACTCATAGCACTGCAAGTGTTGTCTCACGATGGTTAATCTTGATCTCATTGTAGGAGTGTGTAGTAAATATGAGGCAAGACTTTGACAGGGAGGAGCAATGATTTTTGCAAAGAAATCTTATCCCCTGAGGCTTCTAGAAGGTGATTGCTGCTATCCTTTGTGGAGTACTGTGCCGTTGTGTACTTTGTCACACATGCTTATTCTAAAAAAAGCAACCTAATGACATTGATTTAATGCAATTTGAGACCTTATGTAATATTGCCAATTTTGCTTCTGACATCTTATCAGTTTGTTCTGAATATGTGAAATTTGCTTGAATATTTTTTAATATCTAATGGTACTGAACATACAACATTTATAAGCTGAGATGAAATTTTTGAATATATATTTAGTTGTCTTTAGGACTGAGGGAAAAAAATAACTTCAGATGGCTTTCCATTAGGAAAATTGGTTGGCTTTTTATTTATCCATATGGTCTCTTTTAGGAGAATCTGCTTCTCTGAAGCTTGTATCTTAGATCACTTCTTTTGTTAAGACTGATCACCTCCACTATGGGTTGATAATTTTGCAAATCTGGCTTCCCCCTGTTCTTTTGTGCACAAAAAGATAAAGCCACCCACAATTAATCATCTTTCCCAACACTGAAAGGAAAATTGTTGTTGTCTCATGGGAGACAATGTGCTCCAGTCTGTGGCTGTAGCACATTAAGAGGGGGAAAGGGGGTCACTTGGCATCTAGGCTACTGATTTTACAATAATGTGGTTGAAATTTATGTTTTTAAATTGCAAGTTGATTTATTTTGTTTTTATTTGGGATTTTTAAATTATTATTTTGTTTTAATTAAAAGCCCAGATGTGATGGTGTCGTATTTTGACAACTGTCTAATAAATAGTATTTACTGTAAGAATAAAATAGACAAGTTATCAAGAAAAAATGATTAATCTAGTAATGATTCATGATGTAGTCTTACTCTACAGATTTATGGATGCAAATATGTTGAAATAATTTTTAAAAATATTGCTTAGCCCTACAAGTCATAACACAAGACATTGCAAGTATTAAGGTTAAAGCAGTTCAAGATCTGATCCTTCTGTTTGAATCATAAGCTTACTTCATAATAAAATACATGCTAAAATGGTGAATACAGTTAGTCATGATTTGGAAGACAGTAAATTAGTTATAAAGACTCTGAGGCAGATGAAATATGACTGCCTGTTACTTAACATTTATCTCTTCGTATTTTGCTTTTCCTAATGAAGGTCTGGAATGGATTTGATAATTTTCTGTATATGGGAATAACTTCAGTTAGAAGAGACTGATGGAGGCCATCTAGTTGAATCTTTGGCTCAAAGAAACGCACATGTAAAGCTGCTTTACCTTAGTTGAGTTTTGAAAATATGTAATGATGTGGGTTCCACAGCACCTCTGAGTAACAGTGAAAATATTTTTCCATATACCAGTTCAGAATGCCTTGCTGCAACTCACATCTGTTGTCTCTTACTTTTTCTAAACACCTCTGAGTATAGTCTAGCTGTCTTCTTTCAACTTCTGCTGAAGTTACTGAAAGCAGCAATTAGATATCTTTTTTTCCCTCTCTTCTTAAGACTGACCAAATCCAATAATTCCCATCTCTCCTAATGTGCTGTGTACTATAATGTGGTCCAGTTTTTCAGAGACTTCTTGTTCTTCAGGTTCTCAAACTGAACATTGCAAGGTGGCTAATCAGGTCCCTCCATATGACGGTTACGCTTTTGTTGATGTGCATAGCCTTCACTATAACAATGGGCCTTTGCTATTTTAGGCCCATCAGGAATGTTCATCAGGACATTCTGAAAAGTCCTGATGGATATTCAAGTCCTTTTCTGCAAAGTTACTTTCTAGCCAATCAATCCTCTCCTGATACTGTTGCATGGGATGTTTCTGTTGTAGATTCAAGTCTTTGCATACATCTTAGTTGAACTTTCAGATGCCTGTTTAATTTCCTTTTGTTCAGTGCTAAAAGCTTGTACCCCTGGATTGCAGTCTTGAACTTCAGGATACTAAGCACCTCTCCCAACTTTCTGAGGACGTATTCTGTCCCATTTCCCAAACAGACTTTGTTGGGCTAATTGATAGAATTTATTGCTTGAAGCTGAATTCGTGAAATGTCAAGGCCTTGTTAATCACTGCTCCCAGCACCAGCTGTTCTTATCTCCAATCTCCCTGTCCCATGCTAAAATATTTGGTGAGACATCTTTATAGCCCATCAATATAACCAGTTTAACACCCAGACGAACAACAGATGTCTTGAGTACCTAAACACACCAATTAACTCATGGATTGTGAGACACAAACATATATTCTGCATGTCACAGTCATATAGCATTTACTGCATCAGGGATGTTAACTAAGACATGAAAACATGCCGAGAATCTGAGTGGGAAAATACTCTTCCTCTAATTTAAAAGTTCCTTCCTGGAAAAATACTCAAAATGTGGAATCTACCATCTTGTTCATTACACCTTGTATTTCTTTCATAATAGGTGAAATAATTGGCCTTAAGGATTTCACATTTTAAAAATTAGTATTTCATAGTGCTAGCAATTTTGTTACATACTGCTCAGAGTCCACAAAACAGACTGATCTGTGGCTGAAAAACTCACAAACTGAATGATGTTCACATACCCTTGGTAGAAAAATACATGAGTTGCACAAACATGTTTATAAAGTTACCTCTTGGAAGTATTAATACATTAGAAATATTTCTGAAGTACTCTTGTTACTTAGGAGTCAAGTCTCATTTTCAGAAGTCACCACCATTAAAAGTATCTCTGAATTCATAGAATGCTTTAGATTGGAAGGAACCTTAAGAATCATCTAGTTCCAACCCCCCCTGATGTGGACACCTTCCACTAGACCAGGTTGTTCAAGGCTCCATCCAAACTGGATTTGAACATATCCAGTGATGGAGCTTTGGATTTCTGCAGGTGAAATATTAAAATAGATTTTACACTTAACAGTGCATAAATTTACAGTGACTGCTTTCTGAAACACAAGACTAGTTTCTCTGGACAGTGAGGATGTCTGTTCAATGATTTCTCACTCCAGAATGCAAGGGAGTATTTTTTAAACCTCAAAACTTTGTGCGTCAGGAAAGTTGTTCCTAGATATTCTAGTGACATCTATGAACTTCACTAACCTGCTGTCCAACGTTGATGTGTGCATGTTCAGGCCATCTCTTTTAAAATCCCTTTTTTTTTTTTTTTATTAGCTTCATTTAAATTTCATTACAAATTCATCAATGGAAGTTTTTTTCAGAAGGGTCTGCTTGGTAGTTAAATGTTCTGTGATGGATATTAGATTTTAAATTTAATTTGAAATGCCTGCTGTTAAACTTGGTTGATATGGAAGACATAGGTAGAAAAGATTAGAGAAATAATTATTGGTGATTTATTTTTCTAAGAATTACTTAATCATTGTTCTAGATCAAGTTTAGAAGCAAAAAAAAAAAATAAGACTATGGTTACACAAACTGCTTAATAAGCAAACCCAAAGAAAGTCCACCTGGGATAAATGTGAATTTTATTCCAAGATTAAGTGTAGTTTGGGCTAATAGGGAAAACGGTCATCTTTAATAATTAGTATGTCTAACATTTATCTTAGCCTTAAAACCAGGTATTCCCAAACATGCTTCTGTATTTCATTCCATCCCCATATTTGACTTCTCAGAATGATCTTACTGTGTACCGTCCACAACTCAAAGCAACTATTCACAGGAAGAGGCAAGTAATCCTATAGGCATACAAATTACCCTGGCTTGTGGATATCTAGTTTAGCCTTTATGTTAAATTTTTAATGCTCTTGAGCAATTCTTGATCAAGACCACAAAAATGTGTTTGCTGACTGAAAATAAGAATTTAAAGTTTTATGTGCTGTATTATGAAATTTCCAATATGTTGTTGTTATTATTATTATTATTGTTATTATTGTTATTATTATTGTTGTTATTATTATTATTATTATTATTGTTGTGTTGTGTCTTTTGTTGTTTTGTTATGTTTTTTGTTTTGTTTTTCTTTCTGGATAGATGTTTCAGTAAAATAGATTTTAAGTAAGATATTGAAGCGGAGATTACTTAGTTCCTTTACAATGGTATGATTTAACAATTATTTAAATGAAAAGGTTGCAGTTAGATCTCCAGAAAGAGTTATCTATTTAGTCACTGCAAGTCAGATAACTAACTGCTGCATATTTACATTATATTAGAATATGTATTTGTACTTTCTGTAGACACCAAATAATTAATAAATAGCCAAAATAAACCACTCACTTTTCAGAATAAAGTCTCTGTACTATATTCACAGTGATCTTAAGTATTATTTCAATTCGGTTAATTATTTTCTATTTTCATTATTTTGTTACTTTAGAAAATCTACTAAGTTATATTCATAAAACAAAAATTTTCCCTCAGTTTAAAACCATTTCCCCTCGTACTATCATTGGACACTCTTGTGAAGGGTCACTCTTCAGCCTTCCTATAGGTGTCTTCAGGAACTGTCAGTTATAAGGTGAGTACCTTATACCCACCATGGAACATTCTCTTCTCCAGGATGAACAATCTCAGTTCCCTCAATATATCATCATAGCAAAGGTTCTTCAACCCCTGGATCATCTTTGTGGCCTTCCTCTGGGCTCATTCCAACAGATCTATGTCCCTGTTACGGTGGGGACACCAGAACTGAATGCAGTATTTAAGGCGGGGCCTCACAAGAGCAGAGTAAAGGGGAAAATCACATCTCTTGATCTGTTGACCATACTCCTCTCGATACATCCTAGGATATGGTTGGCCTTCTGAGCCTCATGAATGCACTGCCAGCTCATGTTGAGATTCTCATCAATCAACACCCACAAGTCCTTCTCTTCAGGGCTACTCTCAACCCACTCTGTACCCAGTCTATAATTGTTCCATATAAAAGCTTAAGTACATAAACTGAAAGAGCATACATGTATAAACACTAAGAAATAACCACATTTTGCTGCTCATATCCATTATGCTCCTGATTTTATGAAAACCTAAGTTGCCGTGTATATGATTACTGTAATATTTGCCCAAGAAAATAATGCACATTTTATCCAGCACTGTAAAAGGGAAATAAATAAATAAATAATAGAAGTTACATCTAACTTTTGGCAAACACTGCAAGTACAGATTGTGAAAAAACTGGAGGAAATCTAAGCTAGCAGATACACTAGCCCATAACTCTCTGGTTAAAAAGCAAAACACTTGGAAGTGTTTTTCACAAATGTTTAAATGTTTAATTTATGGAGGATTGTTTACCATCGGTAAGACAAACTACCCTCATAATATTACAAGTTGTGTCTCTAAGAATCTTAGACCCTGTTGAAAAACTATTTTAGTCTTGCTGTCTATGTAAGAATATTAAGAAGCCACCCTGAAAAACATTTTATTCATAGATTCATAGATATTAGGGGTTGGAAGGGACCTAGAAGATCATCTAGTCCAACCCCCCTGCCCGAGCA
>JAOEGS010102623.1:0-11816 GCA_025447755.1 Corythornis vintsioides
AAGACCTGCCTGGATCTGTTCCTGGGTGACTTGGTCTAGGTGATCCTGCTCTGGCAGGGGGGGTTGGACTAGATGATGATCTAGGTCCATTCCAACCCCTAACATTCTGTGATTTCCAGCTCAAAAAGCCCTTCATAGAAGCAACAGGAGGACAGTAGCTGTGCTCACATTTCTCATCCACAACTAGCTGACAGGAGAAAGCTGTGCTGGTAAGAGGACTCCTGATCCTTTTGCTGCCACTCTGTGTTTTTCCTGGTGCTGGGCAGGTGGCCAAGCAAGTACAAGAGGCTCCTTTGGCAGGATCTGGCATGCCCTGCTGTGCTGAGCTCCCTCCCTGGAGCCAGGCTGACTGATGTGGGGGTGAAAGAGGGGTAAGGCATGGGAAAGGAAGTGTGGGGGCAGGAAGAAAGAGCTGATGCTGGAAATCTCCAGGAAGGAAGTTAAATCCTGAAATGCTCTGTTAGCAGAGATTCTGGGGAAAATGGGAAGCAGCAGAGCCAAGCTCTCCACAAGAGGCAGCAACTCCCTGGCATGAAACATGCCTCAGACTGTGACAGGTTCTGCAAAGAGCCAGGCCCTGACAAGCTCTTTTTTTTTTGGCCACCTATATGAAAAAGGGCATTTCTGCTCATGCCCCCACTTCATTAACCAGCCCTTCTTATTGTGCTTTCATGCCCTTCTAGTACTGGAGTGAGGCTGGTTTGGGTTGGAAGGGACCGTTCAAGGTCATCTAGTCCAACACCCTGCTGCAAGCAGGAACATCTGCAACTAGAGCAGGTTGCTCACCCTCACCCAGAATGGTTCCAGAGATGGAGCATCAACCACCTCCCTCAGAACTGGGCCTCACCACCCCTTGTGTAATAGAAAACAAAATTTCTTATTTTCACCTAGTCTGAATTTCTCCTCATTTTGTTTAAAACCACCACCTTCTTGCCAATGCTCTTAACTCAAAGGGGAAGGAAGCCAGCCCCTCACACATGCAGCAACAGAAAACACCTCTGATGGCCAGGCTGCTTTGTGAAGTGGGTATAAACTGAACATGTTTTCTGTGAGAGCACTAAAAAGACTTCACAAACCCACAATTTCCATCTCCACATCCTTTACTGCTTAGGAACAAACATACTGACTACTTTAAATGTACATGAAGCAGCAATAAAACCAGATATTTCCCTTCTTTGGAATTTGAAAGGCTAATATTGAAATACATCATTACAGCAAGCAGTGGTAGCACAGGGGATGTGTACAGCAAAACTACATGAAGGCACCAAGGGAACAAAAAAGCTGTTGTAGAAACCCAAGCCCATGTAACAAAAATAGAATTAAACACTCGTACTTCTGTACAAGAGGTATTTGGATTGCTGGGGGAAGGGGCAATGGTCTCACTCAGTCTGACCCTGGTGTTGCAATCCACAAGGCCAGGAGGAATGCTGTGTCCCCAGGGCTTCTCACTTCACTCTGACCCTCACAGGGTCCCATTCTGCAATAGTCTGTGGCACAGACCATGCATAAAAGTACTGCTCCTCCCTAGACAGCATCACAGGCAAGCATAGAGTCAATTCAGCAGGAAAAAGATGATGAAGAAACAAGTGTCTTACGTAGCACTGCAACGAAGCTGGTTTTGTCAGCCAGAATCCAGATACCAAAACCCAGGATCACAGCACCTAGGATCTGAAAAAGCAAGAAGAAAATCACAGAGTTGGCTTATTAGTTTAGCCCAGTAAGAGGTGTCAGCTGCTGTTCTTTACACTCCAGAGTAAAAACAGCCATTCTTTCTCTGTTCCCACCCACATCCCTCACAGTACTCCTCCCAGAGTAAACAGGATTAGCATGACTCCAGGAAAAGTGCCTCAGCCAACTGAACAGGAGCCCTGGGTTCTGCTTGGCAGCCCTTCACACAGTAGTTTAGTAGTATATGGTGGTGTATTGGAAGAAGAGATGCCCTGCTGCTAGAACTTTGTCAGAAGCAGAAGTGTCCTTCCTGCTTCTGTGAAGAACTAGAGAAAGCAAACTAATCAAGCACAGGATTTAAAAGAATTTTTTTTTTTTTTCTTTCACAGAAAAAAACCTGACCCTGTGGAACTAGGCAGGGCACCAGCTGCCAAAGCATTAGGTATGTGGCAGCTGGAACCTTCCCAAGAAGGAAAACTTTGGCTTATCATGCTCTGTTATGTCATGGTTTCTACCCACAAATGAAAAAAAAAACAAACCAAAAACCAGCAGCATTCACTTGGTGTGCAGGTTTCCCTTGAATTAAGTGGTCTGCCCCTTTCAAAACCAAGCTTGGGGGTGGTGGCTTGGCCACAATTTTATGCCAGAACATCTCAGCCCCTCAAGTCAACACATCTTGCCACCACCAGAGCACCAAGCATTACAAAACATCAACCACGGCCTATGTATTGCTCACCACACACTCTTATCCAGGGCAAGGATTAAGAGAGCAATGTGTTCCTGTGAGACTGAATCCAAACAGTGAATTGAAAAAGCAAGAGAGTTTTTCCTCTCTCATTTCAAAGAATGGGGAAAAAACCAAACCACACACACACACACACAAACCCCAAAACACAACAAAGAAACAAAAATACCAACACACCAAGTAAACAAGCAGACATGCTCCATGTATCACCACATTTTCTTCTACTCTGTTGAACAAAATTCTAGACTATCCTGTGTTGGAAGGGATGTCCAAAGGTCCTCTAGTCCAGCCCCTGAAGTCTGCATGGAGATGATCCTGGCTCCCAAATTAGGATGAGAGCACCATTATACCCAGAATAAAGTAACTATGTGAAGAGGCCAGTAAGTCTGCAGGTTTGATAAGAAGCTGAAGCCTCACAGTTCCACACAACTGAAGTGGCAAAGGTTGGAAACCACTTGCTGTGCAAAGAACAAAACCAGGTTTTAAAGAAGCAAGGAAATGACAAGGAGATGCTTCCAGAGGACACAAGCTGCAAGCAGGAGTTCTTGTGCCAGCAGAGTTTCAAGAGAGGATGAAGTGAAATATTAAACAAACTGCCAGAGCCAGAGGGATTGTAATTCTGAGCTTCATTCCAGAAGAGTCTGATACTTGGGAGATGAAGGAAATACCAAAGCACTACCTGAAGCAAACTGGCAGGGAGTGTTGTATCAACAGGTCTTTGCTCCACATTTTGCAAATTTACACTGTGCTTCAGCTCCTCATACAAAGAAGCTTTTCTGAGCAAAGATAATGCAGCAGTCTGAAATAAGCTGCTTGCAAGCTTTCCTGGCTTGGCAGAGGACACCACGTGTAGCTCTGGGGACACAATTAGAAAGTCACCAAGCAAGTTCCCATCTGTGAAGGTGGATGAAGAAGGACTGACTCAGCTGGAGAAAGCAGGGAACTGCTGGATCCCAGAAAAGGGCAAGAGAGCAGCACCAAGTCACCCTCAAATGTGCAACAGCTGCAGCACCAGCAAATTTCCTCTCAAAGTCAGTGCTGCCAAGAACTGCTGTGTTTCCAGTTTTACATTGCATGTTTAAATGAAAATTCTTGTCTTCGAGATGCAAACAGGGCTGTATGTGATACCTCTCTTGGCTCAATGACCCTGAAATGTCACCTAAGTTTTTGCTGGTGCTGACAAAACACAGAACGGCTGCTGAGCCAAGTTTCTGGGAATTTGTTAGGAGGTGCTTGGACTATCTGAGGCCTGTTTTCACTCTGATCTTTGCTCTAGTCAACAACTCATGGGTTTGCCAGGAACTGCTGTGGAAAACACTGAAAGGGGATGGCAGAGGGAAAACAAACTACAGGGAGAAAGCACTGTCCTACTACCAATAACATATTTACCTCCTAGGAGCAGAGGATCTCTGCTCAGTATCTTCAGGAGCTTGCACAGCATAGCAAGGCTGCTCTATTCAACTGCTTTGAACTCTTGAAGGGAGGACCAATGCCTCCCCTCCACATGTGAGTGCACATTTCACCTGCAATTTCAACAAGATCCCTTTTCATCCCCAAGCTAGAAGGATGCAGCTCCCTATGGCAGGGCTAGCATTTTTGGCTGGGCTCATTGATTGAGCTTTAAGCTAGATATGAAGGGGGAAAGGGGAAAAACGAGTCCTGCAGGAAACAAACTGGAGACAGCTCTGGGGTGTTGTGCCAGCTCCACTGCTACCTCAAGGTTGGTTCCAGTCAGGAGGTTTTGTAGTACTACAAACTCAAATGCCTGTAGATGAATGCACATAGCATGGGGAACAAACAGGATGAACTAGAGATCAAGGAGCACAAGAGGTTGAGGGGAAACACAAGGAAAAACTTTTTCCCAGGGAGGGTGCCAGAGCCTGGAACCAGGGATGCTGTGGAGTCTCCTGCTCTGGAGACACTCAAGCCTGCCTGGATCTGTTCCTGGGTGACTTGGTCTAGGTGACCCTGCTCTGGCAAGGGGGTTGGACTAGATGATCTTCTAGGTCCCTTCCAACCCGTAACATTCTGTGATTCTGTGATTTTTCCCCAGCAGCACCCAGGGAAGAGAGGCAAGGAAGAACTAAGCTGTGATGGAGTCAACTCACCCTTCTGAAAAGAGCAGCTGGAAGTCCACTATATTCCTTCACACTCTGCTTGTGCAAGGTAACAGGGAGCCTGGCACAGGGGCCAACCTAAATGCTTTTCTTAAACACCAAGCTTTGTTTTAGGCAGGAGCCTTTTGCTCTGTTTAAAGAGCGCTCAGAAGCAGGACAGACAGTTATACATTCTAAACCATCTGCAGGGACTGTTGAACTCTCCTTGCAGAGCTGTTCTCACTTTAAGGGGAAGCATCTGTCATCTGTTGTGGCCAACATCTGCTGCTCAAGAAGCTAGAGATGGGTTCAGTTTTGATAGAGAAACTGAACTTCTACTCCAAGCTTATGGTTTTGGTATCTTTTGAGGCAAGTTGGCAGGCAGCCCAACCAACCTTTTCCCTTTAAACAAAGCAGGTAAAACCCCTCCCTGAAGTAAGGCAAAAGAAGACTGCAAAATACCACCAAGTCCCTGAAGTATTTCAGCTTTAGTGAGGGACCTTCTCACAGACCTCAAGCTGTAGAGGTGTCTTTTCAATGACTGACTAGCTTCTAGAAGAGTTACTAACATGTTTCTAAAGGATTCATTCATCAGCTCTAAGCAAGGCTGGAAAGCATACTTCAGACAGCAAGGGCTGGCCTGCACAGGGTGCAAGCCCAGAGGCTCAGCTCCAGGTCCAGAGCACATACAGAAGCTCTATCACCAGCATGAATATTTGAATTTGTGCAAGCCCTCTCCTCAACAAAACTTAACAGGGTCATGAAACCAGCATGAGGCATGCAAAAAGCTGTCTGTGCTGGGAGCTTGCTGCATGGAGGTTAGCTACTGAACTGGGACATGCACTCAGGGGTAAAAGATGACCAGACAGTGCCCAGATCCTGGGCTTCAGCAGGACTCAAACTTTGCCTTCACAAATGCAGCTCTGCTACCCAGTTAAGTTATATGCTGCTTAAAAACTATCCCATCCTCAAGACAGAATAGCCTGGGTGCTGATGTCTTCAGAGGAACCCTGTGCTAGTAACAAGACAGGCCTGGACTCAGAAGGATTGTTCTTATCCTTAAAGTGGGCCAAATCTTACTCTGAAAGATCTAGTGGCACTTGAAAAGCCTCTCTCCTCTCCCTCCCTCCCTCCCTTCCTCCCTCCCTCCCTCCCAAGATTCTTCCCCATGGATTTTCTGAGCACCCCTGACTTTTAGCCTGTAGACCAGAGGTAACTACTCTTTGGACAGAAGCAAAACATGAAGAGGAAAGGGCTGATAGAGTCAGCCAAGGGCAACAAAACTCAGATGTGCCTTGAGGTCGAGCCCACATGCCAGCAGCACAGCACAGCCCTGCAGGAAGCACAAGCCAAGCTGTGCATGGAGAGAGAAACCTGAAAGCTGCACTCACCTTATCATGCTCTGCTTCCCTCCCTGCACTCACAGCCTGCCCCTTCCTTCCTTCCCCTTCTACACTGTGCAAAGGGCGACAGTATCAGGCAGGCTCTTTTCTTGCAGATATTTGGAAAGCTGAAACCTGAGGCTGGCAGTACCAACAGTACCATTAGCATCCACACTGCACACAATAGCCAAGCTTCCCAGAAGCACACGTATGGCAATGTGTGTGACTACTAATTCATCTTGTTAAAAAAAAAATAAAATAAAAAATCAAAACCAACCATGGGGACTTGAACAAAATGAGAGTTGTTCTTTGAATCCTGTCTGACCTATTTAGCAGGGCATTGCTGTTACTTAGCAGGTTTTGTATCTTTGTTGCTCAGGGGCAGCTCAGTTGCTGTTCCAGATGTGGCAGAGAAAGTAGTGACAACTATCCAGAAAGGTCCTGTCTCTCCTGTTTTCCCTTCCTACTGCTGAGAGAGAGCTGTGTGCACTGGAAACAGTAGGTGGGAGCAGAGCTGCTCAACATACCTGGGAGACACACAGCAGCTCTGACTTCCCTCAGCTTCATGGATTCCCTCTCTCTTTCCAAAACTCTGGCCATTTGAATGGCCACACCAGGACAACATCCAGAACAAACACCTTTCCAGTTAATCTTAATCCAGGACTTTCTTTTGACTCTGCTGATGCCCATGATACTCACGAGGAATAGGAGATTGAAGAGGAAGAGGAAGTACTTGGTGACTTTTAAGCAGCCAGACCCCATCTTCTTTCACTTACAGGACCTAAGGGGGAAGCAGACAGACATCCAGTTAACATTAGCAACAGGTCCTCCAGGAAGTTTCAGAGCAGCAGCCTCGCTCTGTGCAGAGCTCTGCATCAATCTGGTAGGTCTCAGAGTAGATGTACAAAAGAAACATGTGCTCCACAGACAGTCCCAGCTGCTTTTTCAGGGCAGCAAAACAGGACACTGCCATCACTACAAATGCAAACAGCCACTGCTGCCAAGATCTGGTGAGTGACAGAGGGCTATCAGCAGTTACTGGAGGGATTTAAGCACAAATACACTGCTAATTCCACCACTATTTATATGGGATTTGCATTAATAGCATCAACCAACACACCAACTACAGCTACCACAAAGAATAGGGATACACATGTGAAGGAGGAGCTGCCAAGGCCAGCTCCCCCCACCTAGAAAATCTCCTCTCCTCATGATCACTAAGCAGCTGAAGGGACACTGAGGAGAGCAAGGCCAAGGGGTCAATGTAAAAGGCAGCATTAAACAAAGCTTCTTGTGTGCAACAGGGCACCTGGTGCTTTGATGGTGCACAAGGACCAGCAAGGATGGCCAATTACATATGGCCAATTGTGCTGCAAGGTCAAGACAGACAAGATATTGACAAGTCCTGGTTTCCAAAGCCAGTTTGAGGCAGTCTGGGGCACTGGTACAACAGGAGGCTGTGTTTAGTTGGTTGGTAGCAGCCACATAAGGCACACACATCCATGAGGGGTTCAGAAAGAGAGGGCACAAGAAAGAACCAACCACAGAAAGAACAAACTTTCCTGTATCTGAAGTTACTCCTGATCTATTACCATGGCCAAATGTGATGTGAAGCATGAGAAAAGATGCAATGGCTGCTCTTAGCACTGCAGCTTATCAGGAACAGAGCTTATCAGTAGGTCTTTTCACTACAGAACCTGGGGAGTAAACAGACTGTATTACTGCAAGTTACTTCCATTCTCATTTGTCTGACATCAAATGGCTCAGAAGCTAGAATAAAAAAAAAAAACTAATCCTTCAGAGCAGGAGTAAACCTCCTCCTGGGGAGGCAGCACAGCTGAGTAAGGCATGAGGACTGGCAGGGGAATGTCTCAGGGTCAGCTTTCCAGCTTATCCTTCCTCCCCCATGTTCCAATAGGTTTCCTGTGTAGGCAACAGAGGACTTCTAAATTCCTTCAAACTTGCTCTGGCAGAATCCTTGCTCCAAACAGACCTTGCTGCTTTTCAAGGAACAGTAGGCAGAAAAAGAGCAATTCTAGGCTAGGGTCAGCAGCCTGGCCTGGGAAGAGGCAGCCCCAACTGAGAACAAGGTCAGCAGGATTCCCTCCTGCCAGTGTGGGTGTACAGAGGGTCACTGCAGCCCAGTCCACTCTTTTGTTTCAATCAAAGGCTTTTGCTTAATCCTATTAAATATTTAGGTTAACTCTGGAGCTAAACTGGTATGTGGGCCTGGTTATAACTGGCTAGTCTTCCCACCAAGCAATGGTGACCCTGTGACTGCCAGGAGAGCACAACAGTCTGAGCTCTGTGGCTAGAGACAACACTGCTGCTCTAACTTCAGGCTGCCACAGTCCACCACCACATAGAACCTGACAAGATGCTGCTGAGATGGGAAAGCTGGACAGAAAAACACCCTCAGCCAGCTGTGGTACAGGTTGATCTTTAAAGTTCCATCTATGAGGGTGGCAGAGCCTGGCCCAGGTTGCCCAGAGAGGCTGTGGAGTCTCCTGCTCTGGAGAGATTCCAAACCCACCTGGCCAATGCAATCCTGGGCACCCTGCAGGAGCAGGGGGTTAGGACAAGAAGATCTCCAGAGGTCCCTACCAACCCCACCATGATGGAATTCTGTGAATCATATAGTAGTCATTGCACCTTACACCACAGCCAGTTCAACATAATCTCAGTCACATTTTATTCAGTTAACTCCTCAGGTCAGAGTCCATAAAACCAGCAGCACCAAAAAGGAGATCCTTCTAATCAGCTGAGGAGAGTTTCTGTAACAGTTTCTGCTCCACACTTAAAACACATATCAAACACACAGCCATTTTTACCATCAGCTAATGACAGCAAGTTGAAGCAGCTCTCCTACTACAAATCCTCCTGATATGGTGAAAGAACAGCTGGAACCCCAAGACCACCATAGCCTTCACTGGGATCTCAGAAAAGGGGCAAGCGTTTGAGCAAGGAGAGCACAAACATCACTTCCTTCAAACTGCATGCTCCCCTTCTTTCCTCCACAGGAGAAAAGTTCTCTTGGTCTGCAAGTCCTAGTAAGCACCAACACCTAAGATTCCACTTGGAGGGGATAACTAAGATGTGAGTTTTCCCATCCAGCTGGCTACTGGCTGTGCTCACCTTGAGCATATCTCCTCCTAATAGCATCACAAACTGGAGTCTGACAGTCCAAGCAGAATACTAAGGCAGCCAGGTCCCTCGGCTATGATGAATGCCTGGTGCAGGGGGAGATATAAATGTTTTTCCACTCTTCAACCTAGCCAGTGATAAAGCTAGATAATAACCCCCTACACTGGACTCTTTACCTTAAAATGTCCAGTATTGGGTGCAATCCTCCTTATTTTCAAGCTGGAGAAACAACTCCCAGGTCTTGCCAATTTGCCTCCTAGCACTAAGTAGCTGCACACTGCCTATTACCAACATCACTCAACTTTGCTTAGCCAGGAAAACAGAGATTTGCCAAGCTGCAAGGATCTTGACCTTAGTAGTTATCTAAGATAATTAAGTAGTTGAACAAGTTGAGAAGAGCTGGGTGTGAAAAAAGACATGCCTGAGGTGAGGAGGAGAAAATTGCTTTCAGGGCTCTTCTAGCTATTTATTAAAGGCATATCATCTTCAATCAAAGCACAGTTTTCAAACTGAAAGAGAATCAGGTTTTTGCTTCGAGCTTTTAAGATGCTTTAGAGCTCCACACACAAAAACAGATAGATTTTTTTCCAATTCTTCTGCTGTCCCTCTGAAATTGAACTCGGTTTTGTTCACTGTATTAATGACACCCCTCAAAGCCCCACCTCCTGAAGTTGCACAGTCAACAACATAACTGCCAATACTGGCATGTAGAACAGGCAGCAGTTCAACACAATTTGAGGGCCAGGTTTGGAATCAGATGAGATTGGTGTTACTGCAACCAGGCAGGCACTCCAGGAAGGTGCCAATTAATCCAGGGTTCCCCATGGAGGGTGAACAGGACAAGTGCTACACCACCACCAGCACCTCCAGCTCTCCAGACTGTCCTTCTCCCAGCCACTGATGACAGCAAGACCAGTATGTGGAGCACAAAATCCAGGACACACAATGTCTGAGGAGAGACAGACAGAGGCCTGCTTTGTCAGTGACAGGAGTCCCATCACAGCTCAGATGATTTTTGTCACAGGACTCTGCAATACCACCAGCCCCACTCCCTCAAAAGGTGGCCATGGTGAAGCACAGGCAACACAGGGAGAGCTCAACACCTCTGCCTCCAGGTCCTATCACAGAGGAAACACTCGTGCACTCAAATCAGATCCTGTACTGCCTCCACCTAGCAAGTGCTGCATGTCTGGTGCTTGCTCAAGTTTACACTGCTTGGCTTGGGCTCACACTGTACATGCTTGTGCCCTGCAGCTCTGCCTGCAAGAGCTCAGCCTTCCTCTTGCCCTGCAGCTTTCATCCCGGGGAGCTCTGGCAGATGAAGCACCTCAGCTGCCAAGTTGCCAAAAAGCACAAATAAGGGGCTCAGTTATGAGTGTGGTGGAGGGGGAGGAGACAAGCACAAATGACCTCCACAAAAGCAGAGATCAGCTGTGGAAATCACCAATTCAGTCCATTTACAGGCAAGTGCAAAGTTCCCACAAACCCTCGAGCAGAGCACATGTGCCACTGAGAGCAATGAGCTCTGAAGGTCGGCCCTGATATTTCAAGTCAAGTAGAAGAGGGTTCACATTTGAATGCATCTACATGCCCTGGAAGGTGCTGTCCACTCTTCCCCAGACTCTCTTCCTCAGGCTCTAAGAGCAGGCAGGGGATGTCAAGCAAAGGCAGACCCCATAGGATGTGCTGCTACAAGCTTACACCGGGTCAGACAAGCACCAAAATTGCTTTTCCAGCCACTATTCCCCTTTCTTCCTTGACCTTGAATGTCCCATATGGCTGGCACACCAACTCCTTTCTGCTACCACTCCTGCTTGCTGAAGTAGAAGCTTCCAAGTGAACAGACCCACTATGAACTAAGGTTCTGCAGCATAATCCAAGGGCTCCTGCTCATCCACACCTGATGTGGCAGGTGGGATCTTTGTAGGAAAGTTCAGCTAGTGCACTGAAGCAGCCTCCAAAGCAGCCTCAGTTGATACCAGTGCCTGTCCAATAGCACAGGTATACATCACAAGAGGTTATTTCCCTCAAGATGCTATTACCAGATTGGGCTCCCCCTTCCCCAGCCTCTCCTCTGTGGATGTTTCTGACTTGGAGCTGGAAGAAGAGACTAATAGTGAGCAACTTATGATCTGTACAGTCTATAATATCAGGTGAGGAAACCAATGGGTCCTTCTCAGGATTTGAGGCACTTGCACCACAAAGCCCAGCTATTGACCTTTCCACCAAAGCACATGAGGAACACGTGCTTGGCAATCAGAAGGTCTCCTGGCCATCAGAGATGAGACAGGACAGCTTCCCACAACAGTACCAGTTAATGAACAATGACAGGGTTACTAAGTCTTCTGGTAACCAGGTACAGCACTGCCCCCAGGGCAGAGGTTGCAAGTTAAAGCCACATTAACCCACAATGAATCCCCTGAGGAATTCATCTTGTTGACCTTTACAGTGGAAAAGCTTTCACTTCTAGTACACCTGGGAGGTACAATTTGCCTCTGGCAAGTTAACAGCCCCAGAGCCAATGAATTCACTGAACTTTTCCTTCAGCTCCACTGAGGTAAAGCAGCTGTGTAATGACCTTGAAAAACATCAACAAGATCCTGTTTGTTCTGGAGGTTTTCAAAACAACATCTCTTAAAAAGTGACAATGGAAGGATTAAGGAAGGAGCTGGGTCCTAAAACCCCTACTAATTAGTGTTACCCTCTCCAACAGGTCCCACTTAGGGATGTAGAGATTATATATATATATATATAATTGATATATTTATATATTTATTTATA
>JAOEGS010102624.1:0-11809 GCA_025447755.1 Corythornis vintsioides
TTCCTATTCTTCATGTAATTCCATTTAACTGGTACTTTCTAAAAGCAGCTACAGACTGAACAGATGGCTAGAAATCAAGGCAAAGGTGCCTGTTAGACCAGCAACAGTATCACACTTTTAAAATGTATTTTTTTCCTATGCTATTTCATAAAAACTTAAACCACACTGAACAGTTTTCACATGGTAGCTCTGTTTGAGGCACACTTATTGAAAATAAGTAAAGATTGTACAAAGCCTTGCATAGAAACAATGCACGTTGAAGTCTATGTTATTTTTCTGAAAGTAGGATCAGCAATTTAGAAAAGGTTTTTCTGGACATTGTGTTGGCTTTTTTCCATAACTACTGATGCAATCATAGCTCTTCAAAATGCCTAACATTACAGCCTACCTTTTTGTAGTTCCTACAGTACCTAGTCAATAAAAGATTTTTATAGATATGCACGTATACAGTTTTTATTTCACTATTTCAGGTATTTTGAGCATGTGATCACTCTTTAACAGCATCTAGCCTACAATAATAAATTAGGAACCTCTTTAATCACATCCCCTGAAAAAATACATATCCAGCTGAAGCTCAAATAGGATACAAAGGATAGTGAACTTGCTTTATTTTAACTTTATTCCAAAGGTGAAATTTCTTTGTAATTTCCAGCTTTCTGGCAATGCTAATGGACTCCATTACAAATCATCAAATCCCAACAATTAGTCCAATTCATATCTTACCACCCTATTTAATATAAGTAACTAAACATTTCTTATGTCTTGTTTAAATTAAACTTGAAGACTTATTCCTTGTCCCTTTAAAGTGTTCTTTTTAAAACAAAAAACCTAAAATATACTCTATTCAAATTTATATCCCAAAGTAAGATAATAAATGCTAGTCATCAAAATCTGGAGAAACACATGGTTTTGCCATTTTCAGTGACATTTTGCATTGTACCCATACAATAGACAAACTAGCCAGATGATATCACATCTAGAATTTTTCAGCTGAATAAGGATCTTTTAAAAGCATTCCTGGTTTTATAAGAGCTTTCCTGAAAATTTCATTTCTTCTTGTCAATATTTTAACTCTGGGTACATTCACTTGACTTTTGGAGAAAATTCAGTTAGCTCTGCTACTCAAATTAAAACTGCTACACACATACTGCCTCATTTCTTCTCCTGGGACACATACATTAGAGAGATCAGTCACATTTTTAATGCATTATTGGAGGAGGTTAACATTTTTTAGCAATAAAGATAATTGAATTTGTATAAAACTTCTATATTACTGAGATCCCACAAACTAATAAACAATGTTTTAGTCTGGCTGTTGAAGTGTGTCAGAGAAGTGTGTCCAATTCAAAGACCTCAAATAATAAAAATTATTTCAGATTTGCATCTCAAGTCATTACATTATAACTTTAATGACATATGTACACATTTTGTGTAACTTTCCAAGTTTCCTAGACATGTTTTCACTTTGATGTTCCTGAAGAACATGTTTTTTACTCTACACCCAAGGACCAACAGTAGAGGGTCTGCTGCATACCCTACTGAGAAATGTTTTGTGCAGTGCATGGTTAGAACTGCTTCAACTGAGATGGAAGTAAGAAAATCTTGTCTAGAACTTGCACAGCTGTAATGTTAAAAAAAAAAAAAGTAATGTAGACTTAACTCGCCCCACCCGATAATACAGCACAGGTATATATATAGTGTGGAACTGACAATAAGAAAACAGAAAAGTGCATTTTCAGGTTTATTAATGTTAGCCCTTTTGGTGGAAGATTCCATCTCTTTATTAAGGTCTGAGCACTCAGAGAAAAAATCTTTCCCTCTCTTTATTCTCTTTAGTGATAAAGAGTGGTTTGCCACAGATGTCTAGGTACCAGCCTCTGGTTGTAGCCACCTTAAGGTAATTGTCATCTTTCACTGATGTAGGTCTTCAAGTCTCTAATAGAGTAACTTAAAAGTCTAATGTTTATAATACAAGTTACATAACCTCCTTTGAGCCACAACAGAAGTACAAAATACAGAAATCTTTGTCTTAGAAGAGTTCTGTTAAGACCTACTGTCCATTGAAATAAACAACATTTCATTTAATAAACTGAAAAAATATGAAAATACTTTTAAGAACAAAGAGGTGTCTTTTGTACCCCTATTCTATATAAGATGGCAAGGGCATTAAAGAACAACAAATAACAAAAAAAAACAACAAACCCCAAACAAACAAACAAAAAAACCCTAATATTGAACTTTCAAAGAAAGAGGAATGGAGAATGAAAAACTAAAGATCTAGATCAGAGCATATATATTTTAAAATTTATTATTCTAACAAAGAATACTGAAATCAAACCAGTAATTATATGGTTAAAACATATGCAGCATGCATATGTGGCATGTGTATGTGTACACAGTCCATTTCTTGAGGACTTCAGTCTTAAAAGTGCAGGTGATGTGGATATACATGAAAGCTAGCAAGATTTCAGATTAATCATAAATACACTACTGGGTTTTAATGTGAAGTTTTATTGCTTATGATAGCTAGAGCATTGAATACTGTGATTATGTCAGTCCTCAATGATAAAATGCCTTGTATTTCACCTCCTTTATTAAATTTTCTTAGCTGCAGTCCTGAAAAGAATGACATTTGATCAAGTTTCAAGTTCTCAACACTAAATTTGTAATGCTTCAGTGAATAAAATACTAATGGAATAATTAATGTAATCTGCATATTCATGCACACAACATATTTACATAAATTTCCAGTTTTTCCTTTTGTATCTTATAGGCTTAATTTCTACTCCTTTTACAACAGTATTTTACTTTTACTCCTTTCTTTTCACCCACAATTACCCACAAAGTCTTCAATGATATTTAAAGTCAGTGCCAAATACACAGTATTTTATCATGCTTCAGAGAACAATGAAAAGAGGTTTGTTTATTGAGCTCACTTTCCATTTTAGGATGCTTATAAATCACTTCTTTAAACTTTAGTTGAGACTTTGGATTTCTTCTAAATTCTCAAGGTACTGATGAAAATGTCAGAAAATCAAGTTTGGGATAGTATTTTGATTGACAGTAGCGCCACAGATTTGATTCTGGGCTTATAAAAATGTTCAAATCTCTGTGTAGGTTCCTTTGAAAATCCTTCTAACCAGGACAACTACTCATCTATTAGAAGCAAAGATTCTTATTCCCTCCATCTCTATCTTCCATCAGCACACAAAATTCTTCCTTACTTGTGCACCACATGATTTGTTCTGCTCATGATTGTGTTTGAGGAAAACAAAACCAAATGCCACATTTCTTTTTTTGTAGATGAGCAGCTGATCTGGCAGGCATAGTTTGCATATAGACCATGCAGATCTTCAGGAATTAAGAGGAAAGAGTCGGAATGGGAACTGGAACCATCTACTGATTTTTATAGATTCACTTATGATTAAAATAATTACAAACACTTTCTAAAGTTATTAGGGAAAGATTCCCTAGTTTCATTGTTGCCTCATCTTTTTCAGTTTCCTCAAGGACTAAAAGAAATCTTCCTGTGGAATTAGGACTCCAGTTGTTTTTCCTATATATCCTACAGTGATATATAGTAAGTACATAGTAAGTTATGTAGCTTTTCAAGAGACTCAACTGGCTATTATAACCATCTATAGCTGAAAGCAATAAGCTCCTTGAGAAGGTAGCTTGAAAGACGGTGAGCCAGAAGGAAAACAGATGTTCTTAAAAGACCTATGGTGCACGTATTTTGGAATCATCAAGCTACACACTGAATTACTTTGCTTGCAGTGTAACAGGATGCAACTCTGTTAATATCACATCAGTGACAAAATGACTTGGCAAAAAGATGTGTAAGCATTTATTATCTTTATCTCAGAGGAAATACATATTCAGGTCCTAATGATCTAATATCTTCTTTCTGCTTAAGAAAATAAAAAGCTTTCTTTATCATGCATTATCTGTAAATATTAAAAGACAAAGCTGGCACCTACTCATCCCAAAGTCAAACTTGAAACCCCATAGTCCTTGACTTTGCAAGAACTTCAGTAGTTTATAATACTTTAATAAAGCTATTCTCTTACACTATTTTTTAAAAATAAAGTTCAAGCAATAATATACATAATTAAAATTCAACACAAATGAGTTAAAAGACCATATAGGACCTGTCTAGTAGAACTCATCCTCCTAAATAGCCTTTTGCTGTGACCTGCGTTAGCCCTGATGTGCACAGAATGGAATAGATATTAGAGAAAACGAAAGTAAACACCTGGGTGCTTTATAACATAAGCACTACAATAACTAAAAAGACTAAGAAGAAGAAGAATAACATGAATTAAAGAATTATTAAACTAAGGTTTTCTTTGTAGATTAGTTAGCTTTGTGTGACATAGACTGATATTAAGGTTTCATTAAAGCTAAAAAGTAGATGGACTACAGCCTATATGTTTTAACACCAGTAAGCTCTCTGTCAGCACTTGACATTTATAATACAGTGAGATTCCTGCTATATAGTAGCATTTTCTGCTTTCTTCCAACTGTTGAAAAAGCATGAAATTACTAAATTAATCCTAGTTTGCATTTATCAGTGGTTTAGAACAGAATTAACAAGCTAACATCCTAATTCATCAAAAAAGGGGGAAGGGAGCCGGGGCAAGGAAAACAAAACAGTTCTGTGGATTGAGCTTGCTGGCTCACACTTCATCACTCAAGGGAGATACCTTGAGTGAGTAGCCAAGAATTGCTATCCTCTGTATTATGCAGTGCTGATGCAGGGATGTGAAGACATCATGCCCAAATGCACAGATATCAGCCATTGCTGCCATCTGCCCCACAGTAGGAATACCAGATGAAATCAAACCTGTTTGCTAAGTGAGCATGGTGAAAGGCAGCTCCCTACAGCTGATCAGATGTGGAAAGATTTTTGAAATTATTAGCCATTAATAGAAAGACAAGTACTTCTAATGCCAGAAAAACTAAAAATTAAGGAATACAGTGACAGTAATGCCACAAAGAAGAAAACTTCTTCCTGCCTATCATTCAAAGGAAAGTAGGGAAAAAAGGAATGATTACAGAAGACTTTAAATGATCTTGTGAGTCATTAGCTGTTAATGAAAAGTTATATACAATTCATGATGATTCTCTTTCTTTGACAAAAAAATAACTGATCACCACCAACTCCAGAAATTTGAGTTCTCCTGGGCCTCAGACCACCAGATTCAAGCTTTGGCTGATGAATATAGAGTTCATTTAGATCTTATTCTTAGGATAACAAAGTGAAGTTTTTCCAAACATGGGTAAGGAAAAATCACAATGAAGAATCTCTTACACCTAATCTAAATTTACCCTCAGTTTAAAACAGTTGCCCTTTGTCATGTCACTACCAGTCCTTGTAAGAAGCCTCTCTTCATCTTTATGTCCTGAAAGGCCACTATAAGTTCTCCTTGAAGTCTTCTCTTTTCCGGGATGAATAACCCTACCATTCACAGACTTACTTCACAGGGGAGGGGTTGTCTAGAAACTAGATGAGGGAAACTCATCATACATAACCCCTATATTTGAGATTAAAAAAGAAATGGAACGGGTTAAGGTTTTACATATGTTGCAAATGCTTGTGGTCATAACATTATTTTACATTGTTCTTCTTAGACATGAAAAATCTACAGACACACTTGCCTTCCATGTAACTTCTGCAAGACTTCAATGGAGCTTGTAATATTCACTCAGACATTCAAAGTTCATCCTGAAGTTCAAGCTTTCACATTTAATAACTCCAAAGCTTATAAAATCAATTGTAGTAAAGCTGTCTTGTTCTCCTGGTTTAGTTAGTGTCTCTTCTGTCATATGGATTTGTGAGGAGCATTATAGGGAACTTGTCAGCTTGTACTTTGACCAGCTCAGTTTCTACCCAAAATAATGTCACAGACCACTACTCAAGTGGCTCATATTACTGCTGGGACACATTAATAGTTCAAATTCCTGGGAAAAACTCCATAGATTTTTCTCTTTGGTGCATTTTATATCTAGTCTAAAGAATTAATCAAGAACTAAGCAAAATAGATTCTCTTCCCAACAAGTATGCATGAACTTAAAAACCAACTATAATTTTAAACTATTTCACTGTAATTTTAAACTACTTTCACTGCAATTGACTTCTATCTAAAACCAAAATTATTTCAAACCTGAAGATAACTTTTCCTATTTCTGTGAGAAAACAGCTCATCCAGAGATTCTAACTATGCCTGCAAATTCATTTGACTACATACTAGTAGTAACTGCTTTTAGTTTATATGCAAAAAATGGTGAAACAAAATAATCTTTTTTCCTAGTAGATAGTGGGATGGGGATCAAAACCTGGGTACTTAACATGGGATAGTTATCAGTGTTGTAGTTTCATTCATCTGCATCAAGAGAGTCTAAGCTATAAATTAGTTATCTTTTTTCCTGCAAAACTGTTTCTCCAATGCATAGATTTGTTCTATTTCAAGAGTGGATTAAAAAATTGAAACTTGTTCTTCTTTTGCAAGTGTTCTGCCTATCAGACACGACAGATCATGTGACAGTAGTCCTGATAATGACATCACAGAACTGATGATGGCACCATGCTATTGCATGAAGACTACACAGTCTGTCTGAAGCACTAAACATGTAACAAACACATGAAAAGTAATAAAAAGAATGTGCTCTCATTTATTACCAAGAATAATAGTAATCACCATAATCTCATGCAGTGGATTATCTTCATAATTCCATGCAGTGGAGGTAGAGATGTTAGAACATTACAAGCTTTACTATCTATTTTTCCTATCTTAAGAATTTAAAGAAAAACAAATCCACAATCCAGATCCCAAAACACTTATATTGAATAACAAATATATATTAAATTCTATTGTATTTCTCATTTGGCTTTTGACAATTTGATTACAGTCAAATCATTTCTAAATCTGTTCTTGTACAACAACGAGTATAAAAGCTACTTTCCAGCAAAAAGATGCATGATCCTAAATCAAAGCTTTAGACAAATATCACGAAGAACATCTCAAAAGTTCAGTTAAGGTTATGGGAATTTGCAGTCCTGTGAAACGCATCATAAGCTTCAGTATAGACTACAACTTGATTTGCAAAGCAGTGCTTCATTTCCTCGAAGCTGGCCTGAGGCAGCAGGATCCCTTTCTCTCCAAACTGATGATCAATCCAATTTCAGTTTCCATTCTCTCTCAGAAACTGCATGGAATGACCCACAACGCTTTTCCAGGAACAAACATCCTTACATACAGTATCATATATGCATATATATATAAATACATATACTAGCACTGAAATAGGGCTCTAAAAAATAAGTGAATGCAAGCACAACAAGGAGGTAGAAATTATCTATGTCCTTTACACTTGAATTCAGCCTATTCTGTTAGTGAAACAGTATCAAATATGCAGAAAAATTTAAGTTAATCATGCCATGAATTACCAGGATTTTGATGTGTTTTGATGTGCCATTGTGGAAACATGGTGGGATGACTCTCATGAATGGAGTTGTGCAATGGATGGTTATAAGCTCTATAAACGGAATAGGCAAGACAGAAAGGACGCTGGCATGGGTCTCTATGTTAGAGAGTGCTTCGAATGCATGGAAGTTAATAAGTGTGATAGACCAGTTGAATGTTTATGGGTAAAGTTGAGGAAGACCAACAAGATAGATGTCCTGCTGGGGGTCTGTTATAAACCACCCATCCAGGATGAAGAGGTTAATGAACTATTCTATGGACAACTGGCAGAAGCCGCAAAATCACAAGACCATGTTCTTGTGGGAGATCTCAACTTTCTAGACATCTGCTGGAAATATAACACAGTAAATAGGAAACAGTCCAGGAGGTTCCTAGACTGTGTGGAAGATAACTTCATGACTCAGCTGGTAAGTGAGCCCACCAGGGGAAGTGCCTTACTGGACTTGTTGCTCATGAACAGAGAGGGACTGGTGGGTAATGTGGTGGTCAGAGGACATCTTGGGCTTAACGATCATGAAATGATAAGAGTTCTCAATTCTTGCCCAAATAAGGAGGGGGAGCAGCAAGACTGTTACCATGGACTTCTGAAGGGCAGAGTTCAACTTGTTTAGAACACTGGTTGAGAAAGTCCCTTGGAGTACAGTCCTAGAGGGCAAAAGGGCCCAGGAAGGCTGGACTTTGTTTAAAAAGGAACTCTTAAAGGCCCAGGAGAAGCTGTCCCCATGTGTCATAAGACAAACTGGTGGGGAAAATGACTGCCCTGGCTAAATAGGGAGCTTCTGGTGCAACTTACGAGGAAGAGGAGAGTATACCACCTTTGGAAAAAGAGGCAGGCTACTCAAGAAGAGTACAGGGTTTTAGTTAGGTTATGTAGAAAGAACATTAGGGGGGCAAAAGCTCAGCTAGAACTCAGCCTGGACACTGCTGCAAGAGACAATAAAAATAATTTTTGCAAATATATTAACAACAAAAAAAGGAACCAAGAAGAATCTCTATCCTTTGCTGGATGAAAGGGGAAATATTGTTATCAAGGATGAGGAAAAGGCCAAGGTACTTAATGCCTTCTTTGCCTCAGTCTTTAATGGTCAGTCTGGTTATCCTCATGGTATTCAATCCCCTGAACTGGAAGACAGGAAGAAAGACCAGAATAATCCCCTCATAATTCAGGAAGTGGTAGTTAATGACCTGCTAAGCCAACTGGAAACACACAAGTCTATGGGGCCAGATGGGATCCACCCAAGAGTGCTGAGGGAACTGTCAGGGGAACTTGCCAAGCCTCTCTCCATCATTTATCAGCAGTCCTGGTCAACTGGGGAGGTCCTGGATGACTGGAGACATGCCAATATGACACCCATCTATAAGAAGGGCAGGAAGGATGATCCTGGGAACTACAGGCCTGTCAGCCTGACCTCAGTCCCAGGAAAGGTTATGGAACAGTTCATCTTGGGATTGATCACATGGCAAGTGCAGGACAACAGGGGGATAGGCCCAGCCAACATGGGTTCATGAAGAGCAAGTCCTGTTTAACCAACCTGATCTCCTTCTATGATCAGGTGACTCGCCTAGTGGATGAGAGCAAGGCGGTGGATGTTGTCTACCTGGACTTCAGTAAGCCATTTGACACCGTTTCCCACAGCATTGTGCTGGAGAAGCTGGCAGCTCATAGCATAGATAGGAGGACTCTTCACTGGGTTAGAAACTGGCTGGGTGGCTGAGCCCAGAGTGGTGGTGGTGAACAGAGTAAAATCCAGTGGGTGACCAGTCACAAGTGGTGTCCCTCAGGGCTCAGTTTTGGGACCTGTCTTGTTTAATATCTTCATTAATGACCTGGACAAGGGAATCAAATGTACCCCCAGTAAATTAGCAGATGACACAAAATGAAGCACAAGTGTTGATCTGTTTGAGGGTAGGAAGGCTCTGCAGAGGGATCTGGATGGGCTAGAGCAATGGGCTGAGGTCAATTGTATGAGGTTTAACAAAGCCAAGTGCCTGGTCATGCAATTTTGTCCCAACAACCCCCAGCAATGCTACAGGCTTGGGGAGGAAAGCTGCGGAAAGGGACCTGGGGGTGTTGGTCGATAGCTGGCTGAACATGAGCCAGCAGTGTGCCCAGGTAGCCAAGAAGGTCAACAGCATCCTGACCTGGATCAGAAACAGTGTGACCAGCAGAAGTAGGGAGGTGATGGTGTCCCTGTACTCAGCACTTGTGAGACTGCACCTTGAGTACCATGTCCAGTTTTGGTCACTACAGTACAAGAAGGACATTGAGGTGCTGGAGCTGGTGCAGAGAAGGGCAACAAAGCTGGTGAATGCTTTCCATGCATGGAAAGCATGCCCTGTGAAGAGCAGCTGAGGGAACTGGGTTTGTTTAGTCTAGAGACTGAGAGGAGACCTTATTTCCCTCTACAACTACCTAAAAGGAGGGTGTAGCGAGGCTGGTGTTGGTCTCTTCTCTCAAATTAGTAATGATAGGACAAGGGGAAATGGCCTCAAGTGGCGTCAGGGGAGGTTTACATTGGATACTAGGAAGCAATTCTTCACCAAGAGGTAGTTAGGTGCTGGAACAGGCTGCCCAGGGAGGTGGAGTCACCATCCCTGAAGGTGTTTAAAGAAGGAATATATGCGGCGTTTGAGGATATGGTGTAATGGTTAGAGAAATGTTAGGGACAATGGTTGGACTTGATGACCCTGGAGGTCCTTTCCAACCATATTGATTTTGTGAGTGGTTCTGTGGTTGATTGTCAGCTACATTTGGGGGATGGGAAAGACTGGGGGCAGGGAGATGGAGAGAACTGGCACTAAGAGGTCCTGTCACAGGTTGCAATACTTCCATTTTTCTCTTAACTATTTTCTATGTAAGGAAACTCCAGAAAGTAATTTCATTTGAGAGGCCAAGGAAAAAGTTTTCTTCAGTTCCCTATTACAAAGCCCTGTAGTGGTAAACATCATATATGAAATATATAATCTATCTAGCAAAGTCACAATTCTGTAACAAGAATCATAATTAGACTTGTAGCATAGTTTGAGAAGTCTGTAAACAAAGGGAAAAAAATGTTTTATTACAAAGCACCCATGTATGATACGAATGACACCAGGTTTTTTCAGAAGTATTTGTACACCCACCAATCTTCAATGATCCTAGATCCTAGAATCATAGAATGGCCTAGGTTGGAAGGGACCTTAGAGATCATCTAGTCCAACCCCCCTACCATAGGGAGGGATGCTTCTCAACTAAATCAAGCTACTCAAGGCACTTTCCAGCTTGGCCTTGAACACTTCCAGGGAGGGGGCAGCCACAATGTCTCTGGGCAATTTATTCCAAAGTCTTGCCACCCACGTACTGAAGAATTTCTTCCTAAGATCTAATCTAAATCTATTCTCCTTCAATTTAAACCCATTTCCACTTGTCCTATCAGTCACTGCTCTAGTAAAAAGTCCCTCCCCAGCCTTCCTGTAGGTTCCTTTCAGGTATTGGAAGGCAGCTATCAGGTCACCCCATAGTCTTTTCAAAACTGAACAATCCCAGCTCCTGCAGCCTGTCCTCGTAGCAAAGGTGCTCCAGCCCCTGGATCATCCTTGTGGCCCTCCTCTGAACACGCTCCTATAGATCTATGTCCCTCTTATGGTGGGGACACCAGAACTGGACACAGTATTCGAGGTGAGGTCTCACAAGAGCAGAGTAAAGGGGGAGAATAAGATATATTAGGACTTGTTTATATTAGCATTTTAATTTAGATGAGGACTACCTCTTTTAAATCCATTTCATTCCCCCCTTTTAGTGTTTCATGTTGCAGAGTGGTCTGAAAGTGCTTGAACTGTATCTAAGATGTAGCTAGATGAAGCTATAAACTGAAAGATGCTCTCCAGGGCTGCCCATCTTAATGGTATTCAAGTCCACAGGGCTTTACCAAGTAACTGTTCATTGAAATGCTGATAATATAGTCCTCAGAAAGAAGCATTTTTCCAGCATACATGATCCTCCTAAGATGCACCACTTTACGGGACTTAAATGTCTTATCAATTACCTTAACAAAATTGTATATTTAATAGGTAATGTAGTTATCAGATAGAGAGGAAAAAGAAAAAAAAAAAAAAAAAAAAAAGAGAGGAGAAAGAAACTGTCTTTCGGGGAAGAAATGCTTATTTTGAAAAAGTTTATTTTGATGTGTATACTTCTAAAGGAGACTTTGCAGAAGATGTCCACAGCCTGATAATGTATAATGTTCCAGTTCAGAGAATTTTGGAAGTGTTCATAGATTCATAGATTCATAGATATTAGGGGTTGGAAGGGACCTAGAAGATCATCTAGTCCAACCCCCCTG
>JAOEGS010102625.1:0-11805 GCA_025447755.1 Corythornis vintsioides
CTCCTGGGCACCAGAGCTTGTGTCCACATGGCAGCAGCTGCCTGGGCCACTGGCTTTCTCACTGCTCTGCTGCACACGGCCAATACATTTTCCTTGCCCCTCTGCCAGGGCAATGCTGTGGACCAGTTCTTCTGTGAGATCCCCCAGATCCTCAAGCTCTCCTGCTCACACTCATACCTCAGGGAAATTGGGCTTCTCATAGTCAGTGTCTCTTTATCATTTGGTTGTTTTGTTTTCATTGTGGTGTCCTATGTGGAGATCTTCAGGGCTGTTCTGAGGATCCCCTCTGAGCAGGGTCGGCACAAAGCCTTTTCCACCTGCCTCCCTCACCTGGCTGTGGTCTCCCTCGAAATCAGCACTGACTGTGAAGTCACTGGGATGTCTGGCAAGACTGGGGCTTGCTCCTTCCCATGTCCTACTCACCTGTGACATCACAAACCACTCCACCAGAGAGGCACTGCTCCTGCCCCATCTACTTATGATCCTTTTGTGACATCACAAAGCCCTGCACAGTGTCATGTCCCGCTCACATGACGCAGGGTTGGTGATTCACTCAGGTGAGGATACGGAGACTGATCTCACAGGTCCATGACATGAAAAGAGTTTAACCCTTAATCCCCTGGACCATGACAACCACTGACACTGTGTGTGACAGAATGAAAGGGCCCTCAGTGGGGCCAGTCAAGGCCTCAAGACACTTCGGGCTTTGCTTCTGACTTGGACTTCTTGAGAGGTTTCTTCAGTCTTCTCTGAGTATTGAGGTTCATGTGAAGAGCCCAAGTGCCCTCTCCAGCTGTTTCTCTTTTGGTCATTTATTTTCAGTTCTTCAAGACCTGTGCAGCTTATTGGAACTGTTCCATAGTGTAGTTAAGGAAGACCTCCATATTTATGTTTTCAATTGTTTCAAAGGGAATTCTTTATCACATTTTAGAGCAGTGGATCTTGAGTCATTCTCCAGGATACCCTTGGCTTTCTTGGCCACCTGGGCACAGTACTGGCTCATATTCAGCCTCTTGTCGATTAACTTGGTGCCATCTGCGAACTTACTAATGATGTACTCTATGGCCTTATCAAGGTCATCAATACAGATTTAAACAGAAAAAGTCCCAACACTGATCCCTGAGGACACCACTTGGGACTGGCCACCAGCTGGATTGAACTCCATTGACCACCACTCTTTGGGCCCATCCATTCAGCCAGTGCTTGATCCAGCAGATTGGATGCTCATCCAGGTTATGAGCAAACAGTTTTTCCATGAGAATTCTGTGGGAAACAGTGTCAAATGCTTTTTGAAAGTCCAGGTAGACAATATCCACAGACTTTCCCTCATCTACTGGGTCATCTAGTTATAGAAGATATCGTTTGTCAGACAGGACCTGCCTTTCAGAAACCCATGGGCTGACTGGGCCTGATCACCTGGTTGTCCTCTATATGACTTGAAATGGTCCTCAAGATGATCTGCGCCATGATCTTCCCTGGTACTGAGGTCAGACTGACATGTCTGTGGTTTCCCAGTTCCTTCTATCTATCTTTCTTGTAGATGGGTGTTATATTTGCAAATCTCCAGTCCATGGGGACCTCCCCAGTTAGACAGGACTTCAGGTCAATAATGTAAAGTGTCTTGGCTAGCACATCTGCCAACTCCTTCAGCACCCTTGGGTGTACTCCATCCAGTTCCCTCCATAGCCTTTTAGTAGTGGCCCTCAGTGGGGACCACTCACTCTCAGAAAGTTGGAGGCTTGTTGCTTTTTCCTTCTCTAGAGGCTTGTTCAGTCTGCCAGGACCTGCAGTTCAGGACCTTGGCACCAGAGAGCTCAAGAACATGCAAGGCTCTTCCAACAAACCAAGGCTCTGGACAGAGTTTTCCTCAAATTGTTCAGTTCTTCTGTGGTTAATTGGAGAGTTTTCAGGAGTTAAATCAACATGAAATGATGTGATCAATAAACAACAGCAAGAAAGGATTTCTTTTTCTTCCACTTTATTTTTCTGCTTATCTGTGAATTGTTTTTGTCAAGATTGATCCTGAGGGTATCCTAACACATTTGGAAGTGATAGGAAAACCTCTTTGTGTTCCACAGCCTGTGGTCAGTCTCCATCCTCACCCCCAACCCACTTGTTCTCTCATCAGCCCCTTGGAACTGGCCACAACCCTGATCAAACCTGACCTTCCTCCAGTGACATCTGGAGCTGCAGGTTGCAGCCCATTGGCACCAGGTCCCATCAGTTCTCCCTGGAGAATGAGCAGCACCCAGTCAGACAAGGATGTTTCTCATTGACCAACCAATGGAAACACAGGAAGGACAAGCTAAAATAAAAAATAAAAGACATTGCTCAACCATGTCTGAACTCCATGTTACCTCAACTTCAATCTGCTCTTCACTTCAGTGGAGAACCTTAGACCAAAAGAAAACACCTTTTCTCTTTTATTACACACCTCGCTCCCTGTCCCGGACATTGGTTGGTTTCTTCTTCAGATTCACTCTCTACGCACAGTGAGTCATCCACTGGAGTCATCTTCACAGCAATGTCCAAGCAGACTCTTTCCACTGTCTGGAGGTGAATGACAAGTGACTCCATTGCAGGTGAAGGCAGGAGGAGAGTGGTCACCTCCAGCACTGGCCACCTGGGAGCCATTGCTCAGGTTTCCCTTTCTAACCAAGGCAGAGAAATCAGTTGTCTCAAGCAAGATGCTTTGATGCTCCCAGTCCAGTGACCACCTCCTGCTGAAGAAGGGCTCTCATGGGTCCTGCCTCACCCCAAAACTGGGGTCTGCATCTGCCTCAGGGTACTTTGAAAGCAACCTGGAGTGTCCTTCATGATGTATGGAGACAACTGCATCAATTTTGGAATGAAGATCTTGGGAAGGACACAAAGCATAGGCAGAAAAAAAGTCAGTGTTACCTGTGTGTGAGAAGTTTTGTTTTTCTTCATGTTGACTGTTGACTGTAAATTCTCAGGCATGTTTTTCATCAGCCAAGGGTGTGGACCAGCAGCTGATGACCCTTTCTCCCACTCTATGCAAATCTAGATCCATGCAGCCATTTCTAAAATACATTAGCTATGGACTCTTGGGATGGAGAAACTCTTTCCAGGACAGATTTCTATTAATCCATTTCTGTGGCTCTTTCAGACTCACTTAGTCTGATGGGAAAAAAGTGAAAACAATTTCCTCATCTTTGTTTTTGGAACAGGAGTTTCGGCTCTTGAGTGGGTTCCTCCTACCACAGAGTAGATACGTAGGTTTGACCTCCATTCCCATTGAGTGCTGTGTTTGTGCTCTTCTGGTAAAGCCTTCACTGGAGCGCACTCGATCCACTATTTGATCTCTTCCTCTTGGCCCACTAGGTGTGTGTTTTCCAGAACAACATACAGACCTTCCCCCTTGTCCCTGAGGGTTCTTCTTTCCTGCTCTGGATGAGCACTTTGTGTCCAAGTGGGAATGGATGAACAAGGACATCTAGCAGAACTGGCAGCCACTCCAGAACATAGCTGTGGAGAGAGGATAACCCAGCAGACAAAGACAACCAATGTGACCTGGACCCATTTTCCCCCTTCCCACCCATTGGATTCCCCTCTGTCAGCAGCTGGTTTACAGGGTGGGCTTGACCAGTCAATGGTTGGAATGGGAAAACCCCCTCCCCCGTCCTGGGGCCACCCTTGTTCTTAGCAGAGTTGTTGCTGCTACTGCTGGCCATTTCAGTTGAGTTTCTTCAAATTTGGGCTGATTCTCCTTCACCGCTCCATGGTGGTCTCCATGTTGTAGGTACATGTTTGAGACAAGCAAAACCATTGCTGGGGGATTAATGCTCCCTGGAAGTTCTTCAGTCTTCTCTTTGCTTCTTCTTTTGCCTTCACAGCTGCTCTTCCATTGCCTTCAGCCATATCTTGGTCAGCCAAGGTTAGATCAGATATTAGGAAGAATTTCTCTACTGTAAGAGTTCTCAGGTGGTGGAACAGTCTGCCAGGGTGGTGATGGAGTTACCATCCCTGGAGGAATTAAAAAAACATGTAGATGAGGTACTTCTGGACCTGCTGTAGTTGGGAAAGTGAGTTGTTTTGCTTTGCGTTCTTTTGTTTCTTTCTTTGGTTATTTTGTGGGGTTTGTGTGTGTATGTGTGTGTGTGTGTTTCGTTTTCTTGTAGTTTTTGTTAATTTATTCTTTTGTTGGCTTGTTATGGTTTTCTCTTTGGTTGGTTATTTTTGGTTGGTTTTTTTCTTTGTTGTTGTTTTTCTTGACAGTTGGACACAGTGATCTGAGAGGTTATTCCAACAGTAACAATTCTGACATTCTGTGATTCTCTTTTCTTGAGCTCCTTTCTCTGAGACCTTGAACATGAGCAGAAACCTGGAGTCTCTGAGATCCCTCCATCTCCATCTCCATCTTCATCTCTCTCAGCAGCTCAGTTGGCAAAACTCCATCAGAATCTTTCCATTCTGGTTACAGCCTGAAATACCCCAAGATCTTGGAGACAGGCCAGGAACTGTGCAGAACAATCACACTGCTCTGCACAAGAAGGTAGATGATTCCAGGAGCCTTAGGAGCCTTGGCCTACTGAGACCTGTGCTCAGGGAGCTGTGCCAATGCCTCATCTCCATTTCTGTAATGGTGGCCTCGCTGCCTGGACCATGTGCAAACTCTGTTGGGGGGTGCTGACATCTACTGAGCAACCTGCTCTGACCTCAGAGCTGGCCTTGCCTAGAGATAGATTTGTGCCTAGAGAGCTCCTGAGCTCCTTTCCACCCTGACTTCTCCTCTGAGCCCATGGTGCAGTTTCCTTCAGGTCCTGGGGAAAGTCTCCTCATAGGGCACATGGCAAGGCACAAGTTGATGGAAAGGTGGAGAGAGTCTGTAGTAGCAGCCATCATTGGAGAGGAGAAGAAGAAACCTAATCCAATAAGATTCCTAAACTGATCAGGAACAAGACCTCAGAATTTGAAAAGGAATTTCCATCACAGTAGCAAATAATTAATTTCACCTATCACACAGAGAATGAGAAGATTGTTGACTTTGTCCTCACCACATGTGATGCTTTGGTACCCAACTTGTCCCCACCCATTGTGTTAGGGCTGAGTCACAATGGAGCCATCTCTGTCCCTCAGGGCACAGAGAGTGGGCCCATCCAGAGGAGGGAAAGTATCAAGTAATTGATGGAAATGCTGCACTTTGGGAGAACAATGTTTCCTTTGTGGAAGTCACACTTGGGAATCTCAAGACACTTGTTTGTACAGAAAACAAAACATTTGTCACTTAGGAAGCCACCCAAATTAAGTTCCTGAACCTGCAGTTGTATCTATTGGAAAGTGTTTGTCTCAGAACATGGTGAACATCTGTGCTCAGAGATTATTAATTTCCAATAGAACCAATGTGTTCAGGTTACGTGTCTGTAATTTGCTAATGGTTAACAAGATTGGATCCGGGTAGATCTAGAGACATGTCCTTGCTGTGGGGTTCACTACAAGGATTTATTAATGATCAAATGATAATTAATCTATTATTGAATTTGAATGGTACTCAAATGATGATTAAAAAATAATTCAATATTGATTAAATAGTGATGTGACAATAAGTTGGTAACTATTTAAATGACAATTTAGATGATAATTGAGAAGATAACTCATCTTCCCGGGGAACTTCCCTACTGCTATAATGCCTGCTAACTATGGTTTTAATTTCTCTCATCATTCGAATATTTTCTCTTGTCCAGGACACAAGGACCATCTCTAAAGTCATCTCAGCTGCAGATTGTCCAGGGAAAGGCCCTTCCCATCATTCTCCAGGCTTTTTGTCCCTTTTTATTTATTCACTCAGATGACTCTCATATCTGTGACTTTGAACTTCAGTGAGTAAAGATGACATGTCCTTCAAAAGTCTAATGATCTCTTCAGACAGCTCTTTAATTGTCTTCCTATCTATGTTTTTGTATCTACCTTACAAAAATATTTCTCATCAGATTCTCCATTGTAGAGAAGCAACCTCAAGAGAGGCAGCTTGTCCTGCTCTTATAGGGTTAGAGTGTTCGATTGTTAATGAAACTTAATCAGACTTTGATTTAGTTTCCTTAGAAAGAGGAGAAATTCTCTGGTGCCTGTGAGCAGCCAGTTCTGTGAAGAGAGCAGGTGGGAGCTGCTGCCATGGAGCTGTGATAGAGAGCAGTGGAGAAGTGTGAGACAAGAAACAGGGATGTCAGTCCCAGGTGACCAATGCCAGGATGGGGGAGTTGGGAGGTTGTCATCAATTCCAGGCCTCCTGAGGGGTGCCCCTGGATCAATAGCACTTGGAGAATTCTCCTGTCACCCCATCTCTAAACTGAGGCTTATCCTTTAAAAGAAATTTTCTTGGTTTTTTTCTTTTTTTTTTTTTTTTTTTTTTTCAGGTACAGTATGAAATCTTCCTCCTTAACCACACTCTGAGATGTCTCCAAGGAGCTGTGCAGGGCTTGAAGACTTGAACAAAGTTACAAAAAGACCATCAGTTCATGAGGTCATTTGGGACTCATCACACAGATAAACTCCTGAAGAAGACCTGAAGAAAATTACAGTCAGAGAAAATGGCTCGTTAGGGTTTCTGTATTTTAATGAGCCCCAGTGGGTATTGGGGCTGAGTCCATGAGACTCAGGTGATGAGATAAGATGGAAGAAACTGCTCAAGAAGACAGAAACTAATCTCAAAGTGCCTTGAAGACTTGATTGGCCCCACTTAGGGTCGTTACTGAGAAAGGATCTCCAGGGGCTCGTTAGAGTAGATCATAGGAAGCTGGGATTCCAGGCAGACAAAAGCAAAATGCAGGTGAAGAAAACCCAGTTTTGGTTGAGGAAGCAGAAAGGCCAAGACCTCATGCCCAGATCCTCCTGTGGCAGATTCTACCCCTCAGTCCTGGCTCAGGGCTCTGCCTGGTGATATGGGGATGTGGGGTGACCAGTGACAAGGGCAGGAATATTCCATGACTGCTCCCATCCTTCCCAAGCAGGGGGAGGAGGGCACAAAAGACGGAGCCCCAAAAGGATTTGAAATGTTTTGTTTCAGATGCTTTGTGTGATCTTCCTGCCCTAGGAAACCTCTGCAGTGAGCTGTGCAAGGCTTGAGACCTGAGGGAAATCTCAGGGTGAGACATCGTCAGTGTGTTAACGAGTCTCATGGAGTATTTGGGGCTGAAACCTTGAACATCAGGGACTGTCAGGAGATGGAACCAACCTCTCTAAAAGTCCAAGTCCAAAGCAAAACAAAAAGTACCTTTATTCATTAATGGGTCCCACTGAGGATTGTTACTGACAAAGGCTCCACAGGGGCTCATTAGAGCAGATGATGGGAGGCTGGGATTCTAGGCTGACAAAAGCAAAATGCAGGTGAGAAAACCCTGGCTTTGGTTACTGGAGCACAAAGGCCAAACCTCTGACCACAGCCCTTGGGCAAGTAGAGCCTGAAAGCCCCCATAGAAAGGTTCTTCTCATGGGCCTTAATGGCAGAGGCAATGGCCAGAGCCAAGGGGACCAAGATCTTTGTCCCTTGGGGCCTTTCCCTTGGCCATCTCTCCTGCAGACTGTCCTACCCTGTCCCCTGCCTGCACCTCTTTCCCTTCAGGCTGGTGACGCCCATCTTGCCCACCCAGCTCTCACCCCAACATTTCTAGACCTTCACCCCTGTCTCTCCACCCAGCATTGGCTTTTCCTTGAAGTACAAAGCCAGGGGCTGATCCAGACTCCATTAGTCACCTCTGTCAGTGTTTGTGTACTCTGGCCAAGTCACTACAGTTCTGCATTCTCAGTGACATATCTTTTTCCTCCCCTCCAGTCTCAACCTCTCATGTGGAAATTTCAGGAAGTTTCCTTCTCTTCCCACTGCCAAGAAAAGCTCAGTGTGAGGGGAACTCACAACCCACAGTGGAGATCATCAGGGGTTGGCTGGTGGTGAGATGTTGGATCAGGTCATTTGTTCACTTGATCAGTTTCGCCTGAGGCCCGAGGCTGGAGCAGAAAGGGCAGAATCCCAAGGGTGAAGTTTAAGTCATGTACCTGCCTTCAACTCTGTAGAAGCCAGCACCTTGTTCCTGCCCAATCACATCCTAAATCACGAGACACCACAAACACCAGCACAAGTCACTTCCCTACCCCAATGTCTATGCATTCACTTATGACATCACAGAGCCTTTTACAAGACATGCCCCTTCTCTTGCCCCATGTGCTACTGAGCTGTGACATCAGAAACCCTGCATGAGCTGAGTACTGGTCTTTGCTCATCTCCTACTCATCCACCTGTGTCATCACAAAGACTTGAACAAAACAAGTCCCTGTCCCATCAAAAAAAAACAAACCACAGGAGATCTCCTATCCCATCTGCTGCTCATCCATCTGTCACATCAGAGCCCCCAGCATAAACCATGTCCCTAGTCTTCCCATATCCTTATCATGGAGCTGTGACATCACAGACCCCAGCAGAAGACAGATGCCTTCCCCTACCCTATCTCCTACTCATCTCTGTGATGTGACAATGTGTCACAATTTAGGGTCAGGGCAGCCCCTTAGACCTATAACAGATGCTCTCTGTTAACCCCCTTCCCTCCCCAAAAGGGGAAGAAAAAGAGAAGAAGGGAGAGAGACTCAATGATTAGAAAAGGAAAATAGAACAGCTTGAATGAAAATTAAAATAATAAAAATAATAAATGGAATAAATACAAATATGTACAAAACCGGTATTGAACCCAACTCCCTGATGGTAATTACATCACCATACCACTGATGCTGTGTAGTTGGCACAGGGAGAGTCCCGGACAGGGCCCCGCAGCAGACAGGAGCTGTTTTCAGGAGCCAGATTCTGGCACTAGGTACAGGACACACCAATCGGGATCAAAGGCAGAATGGGCAAAGTCCTCCTGGGATGATCCAAGGAAGGAACCAAAAGAAGATCTGAGACAAGCCAAGCAAAGCTGACAAAGTGGGACAAGAAGACAAAGAGAGGGAACCCCTAGACCCTCCTGGACCCTCTTCTTTTGATTTTGAGAGGTTTGGGGTCATCTGTCTTCACTGCCCCTCCCTGCAGATGTAGCCTTTTATTTTCTGCACCCCCCCAGTGTGGTGCACAAGATCCAGCAGTGGCCTTGGTCTGCTCACCAACCCTTGGCAGTCACTCTAAACTTGGGGTGTTCTCACTGCTGGGAGCAGCCCCTGCCTGGGAAACAGCTGCTGCCTTCAGACAGGGCAGGGAGTGAGGAGAACTGAGCTGAGCAGTGAAGTCACTGAACAGAATTAGTTCTGTTCTCACTCAAAGCAGGACACAGGCAGAACAGCAGCACCATTCTTCACATGCCCAGCGCTCCTGTCCTCTCATCACAGAAAGCCAAGAGGACAGCCAGGCAGAAGCCACCCTGTTCAGATCCAGTCCCCTTCTCTTCTAGACACACAGAAAAAGGAGTCGAGTGGATATGCTCTGGGGCCCAGCCTGGAGATGCCCTTTCCACCCATTGGCCAGTTTTGGATGGTGCAATGTTTGGGTGTTGTCGTCACCAGGAAGAGCCCCAGACTCTGTGGTGGGGGAGTGGAGCATCCCTCACTCCACAGAGAGAAGCATAAATAGGTTTTATTGACGTGAAAGAATAATTTGTCAGAGTTTAATCCATTAGATGGAATTGAACCAAGTTGAACAGGGGTTTGTTGAGGTTCAGTAAGTTTGATACAAGGTTCCCCATATTAATCATTGCGGGGAAGAAACATGAAAAGGAACACTGAGAGATAATTGAGATGGAGTGATTCACACAGACTAGAAACAAAAAAGGGTTAGAGAGACCCTCTTGCTGAGTCAGGCGGTTCAGAGTGGACCCTCTTCCTTTCTGAACTCCTGATGCAGCCCAGGTGTGGCCAGGTCCAGTCTTGGTCTCTTAGTCAATGTCCCTCTCTCAGTCTTGGACAATGATCTGTGTCTAATGGAATTGTCTGTACAATAAAGACACTGAGCATCTCCATGGGTTAGTAACATCTCATCAGGATTAATTCACATGTTGTCAGTCAGTGGCCAAGGAGCTGTCACTAGGAAGGGATCTCTTGTCTCAGGTGAGGAATCTCCAACCTGCTCAGAGAGAGGCAACCCCACTCCAGGGGAGAGTCACCTGCCATGCAGTGCAGCTGCCATTCAGAGAGAGCTCAAACGGGGCCAATATTGATGGGAACAGTTGTAGGGTGCAGGACTTGGCTGCAGTTCTGTAGCACAGACGAATGTCTTCAGTTTTGCTCTGGTATCTTCTTCTCTACTTTGGAGATCTTGTGTTTTTGGGCTTTGAAAACAGCTTTTGAAATATTTCTCCAAGGCCCTTCACTGTCTTGTGCATGAGCCAGGAGCTTTCCAGCTCACAGGGTCACCTCTGGGTGTGAGGCCTGTGGATCCTTAGTCAGCCTGAACCAAAGTATGTCTGGGGCTCAAGTATCTCTGTCACACTCCACCTCGTGACTACAGCCAACTGACTTCACAGCACAGAGTGGTGCTGAGGTCACCTTTCTCCCCTGAGCTATAATCACAGAATGATTTGGCTGGAAGAGACCTTCAAGATCATCAAGTCCAGCCATTAACCCTACACTACCAGTGTCCCTAAACCATGTCCCCCAGCACCACATCTAGGCGACTCTTATAAATACTGTCTATGCCCATGGTGCCACGCTTGCAGGCCCACAGGAAGCAAACAGCTTGGAGTGTCCAGGGGTACATGTACTTTTTGTCCATCACTGGGTGATTTCACATGAGGAACAAGGAGCTTTTGCTTTGTAAGGTTCCCTTGCTTACAGAAAGTAGATCCTTCCCGTCAGCTTTCTGGTGTCCTATCTAATAACTGAAGAAGAAAAGGTGATCCTTGTGGCCAACTTTCTTCTCTACTAGAAGAAATGTCCCTGATGGAACAAAGTTTCTTGCCCCAGTGGGAGAAGGAACATCACTGATGACGTCAGCCTTGGGCTGTTCCTCTGCTGCTGAGCTGGGCTGGGCTGCTGGGACACAGGGAGCTCCTGGGACCATGGGAGGGCAGAAAGCAGAGACAGCTCTGCCCAGGAGCAGCTCCTCTGCCAAGCACAGCAGGACTGGGGACACTGCCTGCAGGACACAAGGAGGGTTAAGAGAGGCAGAGAGAGGGGAAAGGCAGCGTGGAGTGGGAGAAACCTTAACGCTGTAAGTCTCTGTGCACAGGGCACTGCACATGAGTTCCTGGAGGGATCTCCTAGAGCTGAAACATACTGTGGATGGTGCGGAGGAGAAGGATGTGCTGCAGAGCAGGGCTTCCCTGCTGCAGCATCAGAGGGCCAGGGCATGTGGGCTGCCTTGTGCTGGGCACGGCTGCAGGTGGTGAGTGTGTGTGTGCAGGCAGGGGTGGGCAGGGCTGTCGCTGGGAGCAGGGTCCCTTCAGCCCAGGAGCTGTGTGCTGGGCCAGGGACTCTGCTGCCTGCCAGGCTCAGCTCTCAGCCTGCCTGGGCAGCTTCCCAAGGAGAAGCTGTGCAGAGAAGATACAGGTGGACTGAGCCACCCCCAGAAAGGCAGGGCAGCAGAGGATCCTGCTGCTGTTGGGAAGGTGCTGGGTGGGTCATGGCTGCTCACAGCTGCAGGTTACCCCCAGCATACCAGCAGAGGCAGCTTTTTTAAGAAGCACATCAAGACAGGGGTTCCCTGGAAGGAAAGGTGCTTCCTAGATTCTGTGCTTTCAGTTCCCTGCTGTGGCTGTAGGGGAAGAGAAATGAAGCTGTCAGGTGTGGAGGAGACATGGAGATGGCTACAGCAGTAGGTCTTGAAGGAACTTGAGAATGGTCCTTCAGCCATTCCTTTGCCTACAGAAAGCT
>JAOEGS010102626.1:0-11729 GCA_025447755.1 Corythornis vintsioides
ACAAGGGCCTCTAGTGAAAGGATGAGGGGTAATGGGTTTAAATTAGAGAAGAGTAGATTTAGACTGGATATCAGGAAAAAGTACTTTACCTTCACAAGTGGTGTCCCTCAGGGCTCAGTTCTGGGACCTGTCTTGTTTAATATCTTCATCAATGACCTGCATGAGGGAATCAAATGTACAGATATTTTCTCAATCTACAGAACCACTTTCCTTGAGAAGAGATTTCTGCATATGAACAAGATACAATATTCCTTCCTCACACAAATGAACTTACAGCTGTGACATCTATTATCACCAGACTATATGAGTCTCTAATCATTATTATTTGTTTTAAAGAAATAACTGCAAATAAACCTGTGTTATGTCTCTTGCCTAGAACCATCTTTCTTTCTTTCTTTCTTTCTTTCTTTCTTTCTTTCTTTCTTTCTTTCTTTCTTTCTTTCTTTCTTTCTTTCTTTCGTTCTTTCTTTCGTTCTTTCTTTCGTTCTTTCCTTCTTTCTCTCTTTCTCTCTTTCTCTCTCTCTTTCTTTCTCTCTCTCTCTTTCTCTCTCTCTCTCCTACTCTCTCTCTCTTTCTCTCTTTCTCTCTTTTCTTTCTTTTCTTTCTTCAGTACTGGATTTTCTGTTTATTTGCTTGAAACTAAAAAGGAGGAGGATCTTAACAGATGCTGTGGTTAAAATGAAAAGGATTAAAAATCAGTGGTCTTCTAAATCAGCTCAGTGCTACACAGTTCAATCAGTATGTACCTAAATAATACAGAGCTCCCACAAAGACATTTAATTTCCACATGCTAGTGGCTTGCTGGAAGCTTAGCAGTTCTCCTCAAATGTTGTCCAATTGAGACCTTATAATTTCTCTCCCACAGAACACATATGTTATTAATCTGGAGTATGCTTGTCATATTCTTAGGCTATGTATAATCTACTCAGATTTTAAAATATGCATTCTTTCCATTTTTAATATTGCTCTCTAAATCTAGGACAAAAATACCTAAAAAATAAATAAATTTTTAAAAATGTATATGATGTTATTTATAAATTACATTAAAGAATATATTCAAATTCTTGTCTTCAAAGACCATTAAGAAAAGTGAGCAATAGCAGATCAGTATATATGCAATGTTAAGCATTAGATTTTTAATAAATGCTGGAAAGAAATTTTCCTTTCATTTTCTCTTCCTTAAAATCTTGAGATTATTCACCAAGAAAAAATCTTGGCCCATCAGAAGTTTTCATTTCCAAGGGATGGCTTGTGGATGCATCAACTTGCCAAGGGCCTATCAGTGTCCAGAAATAGGCATTTACAATTACTGGGGCTTTGGGAATATCCCTTTTAATTAGTAGTAGTTAACGAATGGTTGAATAGACCCTACATTTGGAGATGTGAAGTGAGTTGAGCAAACTGGAGTGAATTCTTCCATGTCTTCACAGAGTGGTTTTCTCTTGAAAGTTATTTTGCTTGTTGGGATTAAAAAAAAAAAAGAAAAGAAAAGAAAATTATTTTTGGTTGTGTGGTCTTTTGATCAATTGCCACTTTTCAAACACTAATGTGACTTAGTATAAATGTAAGTGGAAGGGTTTGCAAAAACAGGGTCATATTTTACTGGCCATGCTGCTGTCTCATATATATGTCAGCAGAAGTTAGCTGTGCTGCTGCTATGGAAATTCAGAGCAGTGATGAAAGTCTGAAAAAAACTACTATTATTTCACAATGAATTTGATCTGGAAAAAAACACAGTTAAGACCTCTTTAAATAGCAGTCTCAAGGACTTGGCTAGCTACTTATTTATGTGAGGTTTTAATGTTCACAATGCTGCTAGTCTTTTCTTACTATTCTAGAAATACAGTTAATATTTATGCATTTGTGTTGTTAGACACTAGGTCTATACCAGGGAATTGATTCCCCCATACCAACATTTCTTTAAGAATTTCTTTTTTATATTTAGTATCTAATACAGAGTTGCTAGAAATGTAAATAAACAACCCCCCCATGCTACATTTCCAAGAAGAAAAAAGTAACAGTTCTAGCAACCAGGAAAAAAACTTCAAACTTTTCATCACAATTGATATGTATAAAGTTGCTGGAAAATATTTTAGACAATATTTAATTAATGGACAATCGAGAGAAAGCATAACCTAGTGAACATTGAAAAGCATCTGAAAAATATTTCCCATAAGGGAAATATAAGAAAACTACTGGACACAAAGATACCCACGCACAAACACACAAAATAAAAATCATCTGTTGTAAAAAACAGAGCCTCAGAACTACACATGGTGAATGTTAGTACAATATCAAAAAAAAAAAAAAGGAAAACATAAGCATGACATATATATAGTGCAAACTAAGAATTGCACATTAAATACTTGGGTTTTTTTCCCATATGGCATGTTTGCAGTCACCAGATGTAATCCTAGTTGATTACTCTGAAGGCTTATTGCATAACAGGAACTGATTTGTTGATGAAAGCCAAGGAAAGATTAAGCAGAGATTTTCAGGGTCAATCCATTTCACATCCATTCAGATCTGTTGTAATTTCAAATACTTTCTTTGCAGATCTACAGCAGAGAGCTCTGGCTAAGCTTTAAACATGGTCAGGGATTAGATAAGCAGTGACCTGCAGCAGTTGCTATATCCAGGTCTTTGCATGAAGTACTTTCATACTTGAACATACAATACTGAAATTGCAGGATCAGGAGTTGTTATTTTTGTAGTCAGTTGGTGGGTTCAATCAATGTAAAAGGAGATTATTTTTTTTTTGTCAGTTAGAGCTAATCCATGAACATTCACGCTCCTAAATAGCAATTAATATGAAATAACCTTTGCTCTAAGGGAAAATCATACTTCTATGAAAAAAATTATCATGAGATTAAATATTAACATCTTTCTGATTAAAACAACATTTCAATTACTCACATTGAAACAACATTTCAATTACTCAAAAATAAAAATTCACATGTATGTAAACAAATCATCGAACTGTAGTCACTGTTGTAGTATTTTTGTAAAAGGTGCAAAATACTTGCATAAAAGTGGTATCTGCTTTTCCATGTGAAGCAGAGCAAAAATGCCTCACTCTTAGTGAGCATGAAACCTAAAAACCCTCCCATTTCAAAGCAACTAACAGTAATGGTAGGTTTTTCAGAATAGATTCAGCTATAAAAAAGCTACATTAGTTCTTGGTAAATGTTGAAGCTACTCATACCATCATTTTGGCTATTGTTAGCTTGGTTCACATAAAGAAGACAAAGCAGCAGTGGTAAGATAACCTAAAATACATACATATAAAATAAAAGTATAAATATATATAATGTGTGCATTTTATATGCATGTTTTCAAGGTTAGAGTTCTAACCATATATGCATATGATACATATGTATATATCGTGTATATATGAATAAAGCATCACAATATTGTTAAATATGGTAGATGCCATGTGAATATATTTTCAAAACTCTAGCTGCTATTCAAATTTGCTATTTAACCCATTAAAATAGGTATCTTGGTTTATTATACCCATCTTATATTTATTTACAAGACAGTAATAAAGTACCTCTTCTTTATGCATGCACTAAAGAAGTGTATGCACTAAAGAATGCACTTCAATCACAAGTTATGAGAAATTCAGTCCCTATAAAGAGCATAGATTCTGGCCTTTCCTGTATCTGTCAGGTGGGGCAAAGTGTGCCACTGGGAATATGAATCAAATCTGAAGTTACTCACAAACATTATTTTAGAAGGGAAAGAAAGCTAAGAGTTCTGGGTTGGACTATATCCAGGCAAGTGCCTGAGAGGCAAAAGGATCCAACGTTCATTAGCTATGCCTTAGAATTTTGTCTTTTGAGATACACTAGATTCATAACTGGCTTTCTGAAAAGAGTATCTAACTCAAAAATGGCCTCTCTACCTAATCAGCACACTCTTCACAGCCTCCTCCCAAACATTAAGTGAAGGTCTTTCATTAACCAAAATTTGTACTGTAAGCACAAAATACTAAGGAAGTGCTCAACAAAATTTCAACTAATTCCTCACAGTAATTTCAGTGAAGTAGTTTACAGGCACACAATAAAAAGACTGGAGTGAACTATTCTAACACTTCAGAAGCATATATTGGCACTTACCACAGAAGGAAAACAACACTCTCAGAAGGTGGTTCTAAGTTTCTGTTTTTATACATGTACATACATACAGAAAACTAAGCAGGCTATATATGTGTGTGTGTGTATATATATATATATATCTCACAGTCTTCATTAGGCAAATTTGCATTTAGGCTAGACTATAATAATTTTGTATCTGCTTCTGCAGAGAGAAGTCTCAACCTGTTGGTGTAAGGTTTTCTTCATTCTGCTTCTACCTATAGTGACTAAGGGCAATATAGTTTTTATTATCCTCTGAAAATTATTCAGATTATAGTTATCTCTTCTGAAGTTCCCAAATCACTAGGCAGAGATTAAGTCCCTAGTGTTATTGAACTTCAGTGTTTTGTGAAAAAAGAAGTAATAAAGTGAAAGTGCTTAAATATATCACCCAAAAGAGCTATCAGCACATTTCTTTATTGAAAAGTAGAAGAGTTCATTAAAAGAAATAGTCTGTTTTCCTTGCACAGTTATTAATTTTGCTTTTAAGATTACTTATCTTCTTGGATAATTTTTAATCCTGCAAAAATTACATTGGGAGAGCAATCCACCACCTTCATGAAGACATTGAACCTTTACAGATTTAATACTGAAACAAATTCCCATGTCTCATCTCTTATTTTATAGCATTCATTTGCTACAGAAGCATTTATAAACCAAGGCTCTCTTACACTAAGGTGTGAGATGTACTTCTAGACAAAAGTAATGAAGTCACACTTGACTTCAAGAATAACCTTGAAACACAACTATTGTGAAACAACTGTAATGACAAATTTGTTTAAAACAATTTTCTTTTCTATGTGTACAAAAGTGTGTTATTTTAAAATGTCATACTAGAATTTCATCAGTCAAAGTTATGGAGTCTTGTTTCATTGCAAAGCAGGATAAAATCTTGACCCACTGCAGTCTAGGAGCAAAGAAGAGCTGTAAATGGAAATGACAGAGCTTTGGGCATCTATTTTGAAAACTGTGTGGCAAGAAAAGTAGACTAAAAAGATTATTCTGTGAAGCTTTGAGCACCCATTTTAAAAGTAAATCAAACAATTCAAAGAACCCATCTGGAGATTATAGAGACCTTAATTATTCAGAAATAACTGAGCAACCAGTCAATGTATTAATGAAATTATTTCTATCTTCTATTATTCATTGTAGAAAGGTACTCTTAACCACTTTTCGCTCCTACCAATGTACCACTGAATTTAGTAGTTAACATTAGAAAAAACTAAAGGCATACCTGGAAGGAGCTATGATGGCAGATTAAAAATGTTTTCTGAAAACAAAGGCCATAGTTTCGTCTTATATTTATTACTAACATTAGTGGTATAGTACTGAGGGTAGGGATAATGGAGATCTTTTCTGAAACTTGTATACCTTTCTCCCTAAGGCATTTGCTATTTAGAGTTATGGGGGTTTTTTTTATTATTCCTGGTAAACCATATAATAGTACTATAAAAATAAGTGTTCTCTTATACTATAATTTCTATGATTTATCTAGCTCAGCATGCAATGCACCACTGGCTTAGGATGGTGTCAGAAAGCATGTAAGAGCATGGCAAGTATCCAGGGATACTTTCTCAGTGTTACCCTACCAGATTCCAGCTACCAACAGCTTCAGGTTTTCCTGAACAAGAACTCACACCTTTGTTGTAAATAATATCTGCTTGACTTCCCTTAGTTCGTCCAATGTGGTTGTATTATCCATAATAACCGAGAGTAATGAGTTTCACATTTTACTTACGTTTTATGGTAATACTGCCTTCCTCTTTTATTCCTGTCACTGGATGATGTTCTTTTGTGTCTTCCAGCAAAAACAAAAAATAATACTTATTTCTTGTTCTATTTTTGAATTATATTAATAACTCTATATCTCTTGACCATACCTGTTCAAAAATAACCCCTTTTTCAAAAAGATTCTCAGTCCCTTGAGAGATGTGGTGAGCAGCAGTTTCTGTTTTCTTCGATCTTGCCTTTCTTTGGATTTCCTGTAGCTTAAGTTTTTTAGATAGTTGCAGGGAAAGCTCATTGTGATTCATGTTCAGGATAGGAAATGGACCATGGTCATATCCAAGGTCCAGATATGCTACATTTGTTTCTTAATCATCAGTTGGAATTACAACAGAACGAGTCATAAAAGCTAGAAAAAAAAAAAATCACTAATAGATGGAATAGCTACAGTTTATCTACCAGCATCTCAACATTTATATTTAAAGAGTAAGATGTAAAAATGCTGTGCAAGATTTTAATGAGCTAGTTCCAGACAAAATTAATAATGGATAATGTAGAACTTCAAAGTATCTCTTGTGGTCTTACATCTAAGCATAAGTCCAGTTTGGGGATTTTCCCAGGATTTAGGACACATTGGAAGATTATTATTAATATAGCTCTTAGTTATTTATGTCCTGCCCATCTTCTGATGATGCAGTATGTGTCAGAAATTACAGTAGTCTGTAGCCCACCAGATAAATATAAGATGCCTGTCCCCACTTTCTCAGTCTTGATGTCATTTTGTTGAGGGTGTGTTATGGATTTATATTGTCACTAAGAAGATGAGTAAGTGAAGAAGACTGGAATAAGAAAGAGACATAGAATTTAACAACTCCTTTGAACAGAAATTCCCTTTATAGAAATAGTGCTTATGATTCAAGAGACTGTAAAAGCACTAAAATTAGCAGCTGCAGTCAGGGGTAACAGATGTTAACCTAAAGGGATAATCTGATTGGTACGTATTGTTTATGTTCAAAATTCTTTAATCTTATCCACAAAGTAAAACGAGATCATAAAAGAATAGAAAGAAGCAAGTGAGTTGGCAAAAATCTGAGTGAATTCAGTACAGCACCACATAAAAGCAGCAAGTTCTCTTCCAGATCCAAGCTAGTTCAAACATATAGCTGAAAGATATTTGCTTAGAACATGATCTACAACTTGGATACACAAGGATAATTGAGATTTGATCAATTTTATTATTTAAAAATGAAAATGGTTTTAAAGCAAAAGTTAACTATTTAATTTAGATGATGACAAATTCTTTAGGAAAAAAAAATCTGAAATTATTTCCCCTATCTGTACTTTTATTCTTTTAAGATTACTTCTAGCTGTAGAAAAGTAAAATGTACTACAAATAATATGTTTCTTATCTTTTGTGAAGGTAATGCTTTGTAGTCAAGAAAGCACTTTCTAATTTATCTCAGTGATAAAGGAATTAAACATTATTCTCAACATAATGTATTTTTAAATGCTTTTTTAAAAAAACAGAAAAGGTTGGGGTTTTATTTCAGATTTGACCCACTTGAGAAAAGCTGCTATCTCAGTCTATGGAGATGAGTGTCAAAATGGGGATATTTATGTCAAATGTGAGGTATGATCAAAGCAGGAGGTGATGCCTTGGAAGACACATACAAAATCCTTAGCAGCTGTTCTGACTGTGCAAAGATTTGCACAGACCTACAAAACAGAGCTTCCAATGATACCATTCAGAAAGTTATTTACAGAGAATATTTTCTTCATAATTCGACATGAAATGAGATTAATCTTCTGAATTATGTGGTCATTGACTTAAAAGGGAATTAAATTGTTCTATACCATAAAAAAAAAAAAAAAAAAAAAAAAAAAAGTTATCTATGTCAAATGATGAAAGGAACCTTAGCAACTACTTTGTGTGTGCATTGCATTAGTAAGTCCTTTGCTGACACACAGTGTGCATATATATCCATGCCTCAGTAGAAATGCATTTTCATATGTGTTTCTCACCTCAAAGATTACTGGAAAGAATGTAACCACAGAATCTGGAAAGAATGTTAACCACAGAATCACAGAATGATAGGTGTTTGAAGGGACCTCTAGAAATCATCTAGTCCTAACGCCCTGCCAAGGCAGGTTCACCTAGATAAATAGCACAGGAATGTGTCCATGAGGATTTTGAATGTTTCCAGAGACAGAGACTGCACCATATCTCTGGTGTTCTGGTGCTCTGTTACCCTCAAATTAAAGAAGTTCTTCCTCATGTTTAGATGGAACTCCTTATGTTCAAGTTTGTTTCCATTACCTTTTCCCTGTCACTGGACATCACCAAAAAAAAAAGACTGGTGCCATCCTGCTGATATCCACCCTTTAATTATTTGTAAGCAGTGATATAATCCCTTGACAGTCTTCTCCACACTAAAAAGACTCAGCTCTTAAACTTTTCCTCTTAAGAGAGAAGTTCCAGTCCCCTAGCCATCTCTGTAGCTCTTTGCTGTACACTTTCCAGCAGCTTCCCGTTCTTCTTAAACCAGGGAACCCCAAACTACTCACCACAGCAGAGTATATATGAAGAAGAACCTCCCTTTACATACTTGCCATACTCTTCTTGATGCATCCCAGGATGCCATTGGTATCTCAGCCACTCCTCCTGGTTTTGTATCATCAGTAAACTTGATGAGCGTACACTCCGTCCCTTCAGAGTCATCCAGAGTAATCCAGGTCATTAATTAATATGTTGAACAAGACTGGAGACAGTACTGACCCCTGAGGCTCGATGAGTCTTCAGCTTGACTCTGTGCCATTGGCCACAACCTTCTGAGTTCTATCCTTCAGCCACTTTTCAATTCACTCCACTGTCCATTCACCTAACCCACAGTTCCTGACCTTGCTTATGAGGATACTGTGGGAGACAGAATAAAAAGCCTTGCTAAAGTCAAGGAAGACAACACCCACTGTCCTGCCCTCATCTATCTGTCCATAATTCTCACATATTACTACTAGTTTGCTGCTAAGAAATTCAGATCTCAAAGTCAGACACAAGAGCAGAGACTATCACGAATATCAATGCTACACTTCCTGTACTGTACAGTATCATCATACATATTGGATTACATACACATATACATGTATAATGACCATAAAAATTAGGCAGACTTTAATCTTTTGTTCAGCCTTAAAATTATTATATATTGACTTTATATAAAAATAAGAAGTTGATATTGCCATTCATAGAAAAGATGTATGAATCCCATATAGTTTCCCACAATTTTCCCTACAAGGTATGCATTTCTAGTAATAGATGTTTTGTACATCTTTTGACCTTTTAGAAAATATGTACTATAGCTAATTGAATTTATTTTTGTGAGGCAGGAAGAAACTATCACCAAATCTCTTTCTTCTTCAATGTAGTTCATTGATAAGTACTAACGTACTGTTACAGTGAAAATTTCTGTGTTGTGACCCATCAGAGCTGCCATTTCACCGGTTTGTGTGAAGTGATTTATCATCTGCAAAGTCACTGTAGGAGTGGATAGTAATATAGCCTGAGGCAAAAAAGCAGTTGACTGAGGTATTTTACACCAGAGGACACCTTTAAGAAATCAATCTTCTCAACATGGTATTAACCAACTCAGTTGTACATTTTATATACACACACCAGTCACAAAAGTATGCATGCTGCCAGGCAAGGCAGAATGAAACACAGTTGAGAGGAATGATGCTCCAGAACAAAGTTTATCAATTCAACTAGAGATCACAGAGCTGGCTGTAATTATTACTGCACTGCTTTCCGTAAGATAAAGAATATATCACTGTATTTAGTGCAGCCAGCTGTATCTAGCTCTACCTAGTACAGCTGTTTGGGATTTTTTTATGTTTCTTTTCACATGAAGTAGAAAGACTTCAGGTAGATAGAAAAGAATGGTTAGTTCTTGGTTCAGATCAAACAACATTTGGCAACTAAAGAAAAGGGGACATTGTACTGAACATGCTTCAAAAGCTATCATCTGACATTCCTTAGCATTCCTACAGAGCAATACCAACATTTCATAAATGCATTAACTACTCATATAGATACTATACTGAGTAAGGAATCACATAGAAAAGATGAAGACACATATTCATTAAGGGAGGTAAAATAGGAAGGATTTTTATTAATGTGTGCAAGCATGTGTGTGCACAGACACACACAGTGCTTTCTGCTGCTTATTTATATTCAAGTTATACTATTCAGCTCCCACAGCATGTATGTTAAAACAGTTCATATGAATTACAGCCACATTCTCAGATGTAATTAAATCATCACCCTTTGAATCCCCATTAGAATTTGAATTTTTCCAGCAGTCCCTTCCCTGTTCTTCCAATTAAGGGACACAGGTCTTAGGAAACCCAAAGACCTGTTTGCTTGAATTTCAAAGCTAGAATAACAAATATGTCGCCTAGATAAGCATATCAGGCTGTGTGCTGTTGATAAACTACAGGAAGGTGGAAAAATTAAAGAACCACAGAAGATATGTTTAGCTAATCTATTTTTTGAAAAGGCAGTAAGTTCGCGGAAGTCTGATGAGACAGAGACTCTGAAGCAAACTATTCACAGCTGAGAGTGTATTATTCTCAAACTGATTTGTTACAGAGGTTAGACATTGACAATAATGATTTTGCTCTAGCACATCTCTTGTGAATAAATTTCATACTGTGCTAATACATTCTCACGACAGGGGGTGGGTGCTGGTGTCAGATCTCTGAGGTAGGTGCCACTTTAGAGCCGTACAAACTTTTGCATTATTTCCCTAGGTGTTTACATAGAGAAACCAGAACACACACAGATACTAAGAAGTATATCAGAAAAGGTATGCAGTCTTAGGAAACACATCTACTACTTAGTGTTAATAATAAAGGCTCAAGAAAGACTTTCCAGGAAGAAAACTGAGGGTGTTTAGCAGTGAAATTGCAGTGATAGGTTTACTGAAACTATAAGCATGTCTTTTCAAGGAGATTCTTTACAAATACAGTTGACATTCTCCAATACTACCAAGTAGATAAAACATGTCAAAATGAAGAGAACAATAATATATTGTGCAGTTTACAAAACTGAACAATAAATAGGCATTCTGAAATGACATAATGAAACAAAAAACTGCTGCAGCCTAATTTGTACAGTCTTTTGCATCTGTCTTTTACTATGGACAGTTCTAAGAGAGGAAATGAACATCTGGACAACGTTCAATTTTTCAACTTTGAGTGAAACCAGAACAAGAATGTCCAATGGCTCTTTCTGTACCTTTGTCATAAACAAAAAAATCCTAAGTTATTTAAATTTGGACAGATGTAAGCAGAATTTCAGGGACACTTCACTTGACAGAGCACCCACCACAGGCATTCATTGCTTTGGCATGTAATAGAAAAATTTATGTGCTGTGCTCAGCTGAAGCCTTCTCAATCAACATCTTGAAGGCCCTCCAGGTGCTTAGGCAGAGGAATGCAAGTTTTGGTCCCTTACGCCTGAGTTACACTTCTGTCAACTTCAAAGCATAACAGTATGCTTCTGTTTGATGTGGTCAGTTACCTTTGCCCTGACATATCATAAACACATGGCTGAGAGACTGATGTCATCACTGGAATTTTGGATTTTTTGACCATGGGGAGGTTTATAGGGCATCTAGTCTGCTGGCATCAAACGGAGTAGATCTCTCTCAAAGGGGAAGGAAGACTCTGTCTTATAAATTGGCTGGGCTCATTGACAGAGCTTTAAACTACATAGGAAGGGGGAGGGGGAAAATGCCTGTCCTTTGGAGAGTGGGCTAGAGACTGTTGAGAGGTGTTGTGCCATCCCCATTGCTACCTCAGGGTTGG
>JAOEGS010102627.1:0-11724 GCA_025447755.1 Corythornis vintsioides
GCTCAGGCAGGGGGGTTGGACTAGATGATCTTCTAGGTCCCTTCCAACCCCTAATATCTATGAATGAATCTATGAATTTGAACTCAAAGATCTCCAAGCTCCCTTTCAACCCCTAATACTCTATGATTCTGTGAATTTCTTTGCCTTCCAAACCACATTTATCTATGCAGGCAGTAGAGGGATGACACTGGGAAATTAGGAAGTAGTTCTCAGCTTTCGTATTTCTGCAAATGATCTTACTTTGTCTTGCCTTCATAGAGACCTAAGGTTTTAAAGGCTAAGCACTAAGAAGTCGCATTAAACACAGACAAGCTGAATATTCCAGGGCTTATAACTCCACATAATTTAGACAGGCACCCCAAGAATACATGCTTCACAAATACTATCCTAATTCAAAACAGGGACTCTATTCCACAGTTAGAGAAAGAAACAATAAAAGTCCAGTAATCATCATAGTAAGATTAAAAAATATTTTTCCCAATTCATCCTCACAGAAATGGTTAGTCTGCTGCAATGAAAAGGCTAAAAAAAGTTCAACAGCACATACCAGAGACACCCAGCAAGAAGTGATGTAATAACTTCTGCCATCCTTTCATAGAAGTGCTGTGCAGGTTATTTTCATGGTTGAACAGCTTCCATTAAAGAGCATTGCTTCAAAATAAGATGAGTAATAGCTCCTCTTTAAGAGGTCCACATTTTTTTTTTTGTTAAAATTAATTCAATTTTGTTTTGTTATGGAAGATACCGCCCTATTATCAATTTTTTTTTCCCTCTTGAACAGCACCATACAGTTTTGCACCAGAAATATTTCAAAAACACTTCATGCTTTTCATTAGAAAATAAAGGTAAATTTAATCTATTTTATTTTTTTCATATAAAACCTCTTGGTTTCTAGAAGACCTCAGAGTTTCCAAATTAGACAACATTGCTGCTTGAAAAATATAGCTATCTTAGTAAAACAAATTTTATCTTGACTGAAAAATGGAAGGATGTCTTTTCCTATTTTATTTTATTTTTCCCTCCTCAGAGTAAGCTTGTTCTGTTTACCTTCAATGGGAGAGAAAGATACCATGTCTGGAAAATAAGCTTACAGTCTTATCTGTTCACTAAGAAAACGTATGCTTTGACAAGAGTTATTACAAGACAGCAATCATGAAAAAAAAAAAAAACAAAACAAACCACAAACAAAACAAACACAAACAAACAAAAAGCAAAATACCAAAACAAGAGAATCATACAGGAAACTACAGATGACCTCCCATTGTCCTTTCCTACACTGATTATGCTCTCATCCTGAGGTTTAAGGAAGGACTTGAATGTAATAGAGAAAAAAATTATGACATTCAAAATCTAGAATTTGGAAACCATCAAAATTTAGAGTGAGGTTAATGTCCTGAGACATACCCTGGTTTAGGTAGGGCCTGCAAGTCTTGATGCTGCAATTTAAGCACATTTTTTTAACTGCAGTGGAAGTCACAACAGGTAACCTCCCGAACCATCATGTCCATAGCAAATAGTGATCTCTTTTATTTACATGTCTTTAGCAAAATAACTCATTAATTTACCATGCATTATAGTCACAATGAGCTCCCTAAACACACTTTTGTATACTTGACTCCTTCCCAGCACAGCAGATTGTCCAAGATTTCCAAGACAAAACAGGTAGATCAAAGTTTTCTGGAGACCTTTACAAAAGCTCTCATCCATTTCCAAGAAAACTACCTTGGCAGTTACATTGTCAGTGGTACTTTTCCAGTCTGAGACACAAATAAAATCTGTTTTCTTGAGGCTAATATTCTAAAAAGGAAAAAAATCCAGAATTTTGTACTAAAGCTAGGAGAATGTTCTCTTTCAGATAGGCAGGTGGAGTCCGTCCAGAGTGTGAATACACTCTTAATTCATAAATGACAATCCATTTCCAATTTACAGGGTAAAAAGTAACGCTATCAGAAAGAAAATGTTCATTTGTGAATGAGTTCGACATGACAGCAGATAAGGGATAGAGTCTGCACAAGATAATATTACATCTTTAGTTCATTTATTTAGTTCATTTATTTCACAGCAGTGCTAGATGTTAGTAGAAGTCCTACAAATATCCAAAGCCAATCTTCCTTTCTTTCACATCTCAGCAGAGACTAGTCTTATAATGCACATAGGATAGTTTAATACTTAAATGTAATTCTCTCATCCATAGCAGCCGTGGACAAGATCTAAACCCTTTCTTCTTTTCAATAAGTTTTTTGGTATTCAAATACACACTTCTTCCATCTTCCCTTCCCAACCTAAACTAAAGAAATGCAGATCTCTCAGTGATCTCCCTAAAAAGTCAGGTTTGCTGGGCTTCTGTTCATTCTTGTTTTCCCTTGAACTGATTCTAATAAATATACTTCTCATGAAACACACTCATCAACCCTTGTCCTGGTTTCATTGTCACAGAATCCTAGGCCAGACATGGTCTGGAGGCCATTAGCAGCCTGGAGTCAGCCAGGGCAGCTGAGCAGAGCTACAGGTGGATCCCCATCCCACGAATGTCACACTAGGTATAAAGGGGGAAGTTTGCTGAGGGGGGTGCTTCTCCTCATGCTCCTCCTTCTCTTCTACTCCCAAGGACTGCTTTCCTGTTAATTGTGACTGACGCCCATTTGCCAGGCTGAGAATAACAGGGTATAATTTATATTGATGTTGGTATTTGGCCATTTCATTAAATCTGATTTAATTTCAACCCATGGGTCTTCTTTTCTCAATCCCCTTTAGTGCTGAGGAAGGGACATCAGGTGAAGGAGCAACTGATGTAGTTGAGCCCCAAGGCCTGGTAGTACTCTTATATCCCTAGCACCAGAAGCTTGTGAACTTGAAGGAAAACCAGTGGTGTCAAACAGTGTAGCTGGGCCTAAGATGACCCAACTCCCACCTGAAGTGCTACAGGACACTGACTTCATTCACGACAGAGGCAGTCGCCTCTTGCAACAGCCGATGGGCCAACATCCATGTGGATCTGAGAAGGAAAATGCCTCTAAAAAGCCCCATGGTGTTAAGAAAGTGCAGCTCTGGACAAACTAAGCTGCTCCACACCAGTTTCTCTTGGCAGATTTTCAATTCTCTGGTCTATCCTTGCCTTATTTTCACATACAGTACTTGGAACAATTCCATTTATCAAGTCTACCTAGGTGGAGCATTAAATTGGCCTCAAAAATATGGAGAAAAAGGAGGAAAAAGTAATGCAATTCAATACTGGTAACAATTTTCTCACTATAGTTTTATGGATGCAGAACAGAAGTGGAAGGTAGACAGGGAAAAAAACCCTTGAAGACTCAAAAAGACTACTTTTCAAGCCATGTTACTTGACATAAGACAGTGCTAGCTAAATGTTGACAAAAATATAATCTGAGTAATTATCAGAAAATATGCTTATTTTCCATAGCTTGAGGACTTTACTACAACTGTCTAAACCAGACAGTTGCTAGCATTTCTTGTAAGACTGAAGAGCTTCCAGTCATACACATTTTTATATTAATAAAATGGCTATATATATATATGCTAGAATACATATATGCCATATATCCAGCACACATCTGCTCATGGGAGTATAAAATCACTCTGTTTTTCAAGCAAAAATTAGCAATTAAAAAGCTGCATTTCCTTTTACACAGTCAAGGGAAATATCTTTTTTACAATACCAGCACTTACTGGATATCCTACCAGAAAAAAATTATCAAATATGCACTCTCAGGTATGTGTTTAAATAAAAAAGAGGTTTCTATTTGCAGAAGAAATTTTGTAACATCAGAGGAAAAAACTTAACAAAACAACAAACCCAACCATTGTCATTCACTGAACTTGAAAAAATCAAAGCAAAATCTGTGTTCTATTTTAGAATTTGATGTTCAGTTTCCATTTTATTCTCAGACATTTCAGTAAACTCAAGCTAGCTGTGATCAGTTTTAATTAATGGATTATGAAAAATAAACTACCTAAAATCACACAATTCTTTTTAGTAGGGTCTGCATTTGACTTCTGCAAAGCATTTTGGCAGCCACTCATATCTTCAACAAGGCAAGAGCAAAAATACAAAAGCAGTAAGAAAAATGGCATGGCATTTTTCATCTTAAATACTTTTTCCATTACTGAATGTACCCACAATAGTTTTAATAGTGTAGCTTACAGACCTTTAAGGAACAAACTGTATTCTTATGATCCTACAATTCCCAAAGCAACTTTGCCAAATTTGTTGAACATTTTTAAGTGCCACCCTTCCTGCTGTATTTTCTACTGAAGTCAGTTTTGTACTCCCAGCTTTGGGTACATAATTCCATTTAAGTCAAAGCCTTAAGATTCAGATTCATTGAGTATCAAATGGATGGGTACTTAATACCTGTTTATTCAAATTAGAAAGAAGTTTATTACATATGTATATGTTAGCTAACATACAAAAAAGGTATGTTAACTGAGTCAAGATTATAATGTTACATTCACCATTTAAGCATCCAAAATAACCCTCATCTTTTTACATCTTGTTTAAGTTTGCCTTCAATGGCAGATAGCTGCTCTGCTTCATTCATGGGTTAGGAAAGGGACTGAAATGATAAATGGCAGCTTCAAGGGACAGATTCTAAGACATGTGTGTTCCTTGATGCTCCCTGGCACAAGGCCTTTTTCAGTAGAACTTTCTGCCTGAGGTCCAGAACTTCTACTACCAATGGTAAAAAAGGGAAAGGAAAAAAGCCTATTGTCTATGTCTTAAGTTCACGATTGGACTCCACTCCACGGACGCCTGCAGATCAACAAGTTGACATTCATGGTACATCAACTGTGTTAACTGTTTTGGCAAGAGTCAAGAGGTATAGACAATAATTCTTACAGTCTGCCTTCTACAGCTATACTAATGTGCTTGATTCCTCATCCAAGATTCACCACTAAACAAAGTCAATCTATTTAGAGGTAAAGACATGGAAAACTCTATGACTGATTTCTACTGAGAAGTGAAAAAGACTTGTATAAAGATTAAGCTTACAAAAGATGGGACAGATAATTTTCACCAGGACAATACACAGATAACTTAGAGGAGCTCTTCTGGAAAAACAGGTGCTTTCCAGAAAAAACAGGGCACATTTTCAACCCCTGAACTCACCTGCTTCAGACGTGTGCATTCAATTAAACAACAGTTTAATTGCTTTTAATCATTTGATAAACTTCAGAGCAAGCAGCAGGTTGATCACTGATGACAGTCTGTATTAGGTTTACAATCCTAAAGTTCTTTTAATCTTATAGAAAATAAAAAAAAATTTAGGTAAGATTATTATTTCCTTCTTGCCATGCACAGTATTTGGTAAAGAATATTCATGGATGTCATTTCAGAAATCAATCCTATTTTTCAGCTCGGGGAAGAACATTAATTCATTTATGACTGACATTGCTTGTTTGTGTTTGGTTTTGTTTGGTTAGCTGGTTTTTTTTCTCCTCGACAACTATATAATAACTACACAGTATGGCATATAATTTAATTTCAGATCATATTATAAAAACCCAAAGTCTGTAACTCTAGAGAAAAGGAAAAGATGAAAAAAAACCCCACATTTTTCTGGATAGCATTCAAGTTTGAACAAAGTTCTGCCATGAAACTTCATTTAAATTTTATCTCCTGCAGGCAGTAGTCCCTCCTTTCATCCACGTTTTCCACATGAAAATGGAATAAGTATAGCCACTGAGTGTTTAAAGAAAGCCATGATCCACTACTTCTCTGTCCCTTATACTAGCTGAGAGCAAGCTGGCATCAAAGCCTTGAGGAGATACTGATTTCTTCTGCTGGCCAGCCCAAACCCAACATTCAGAAGAAAAGCAGTGCCACAACACAATTAAGCACTATCCCTAACCCAGTCTTTTCAACCAAGAACAACAAAAAGTCAGTCTCTGACCTAAACTTCATACCACCTCCAAAAGGGGAGACTCTAGAGCTTTGTTTAGTCTCAGCTACAATGCTTTGACTACATCATGTGAAGCAAATGCTCAGCTTTGAGCCCTCTGAGAAAACGGTGACTCATTTGCCTTTAATTAACTGCCAAGAGTGCCCTAAGGTTCTACAGTTAACCATTGGCTTGCAAAATCATTTCGCCAGCTATCATTACTAAACACCATCAGGTCTTCATGCAGGGCTGGAGCTGCTTAGACAAGCAATGCACTAGAAAGGGCTTGTGGCTTCTGACTCCCATACAGCCAATAGTCCCCATCACCCTTAACTTGTAAACCTCTGTGCAGCCAATATTTTATACATCCTTGGAGACCATTAATTTAGTTTTGATTTCCTCTCTGTGTTTGTTTTGGAGGTTTGGAGCTCGAGCAATATATATGACACTGAAATTTGGCAGCAAGCAGCCTGTAATACGATGTATATCATTTCAGCTTAGCCAGTATGTTGAGGAAAACAACAAGCTGTCAGTGAGGACAGATTCACATTCAGAAAGTAGAAGACTGGTGTATGAGATAAGGGATGGTAAGACTTTTCCAGGAGCTGAACTTAAGAGGGATGGGCTCCAATATCAGCCACGTGACCAAGTGAACACAGTGCCCAGCAAAACAAGTTTTGACCATGAGAGAGGAGGTGGCCCCAGGAATACAGGTCTTTAAATCCATAGCCTTTCCCTCATCCAGTTTTTCTAGTTTCTAGTATATATTAGTTAGCGGTACCTTCCAAACTTTGCCAGGGCAAAGATCAAACCAGGGCCACACAAAGAGGCATTGTTGCCATGGGAAATCAGAAAAATAGCAGAATTTATTGGTCAGACTTGCATGTTTGAGTAGGATGTTAGGTTTTAAAAAAAAGTTTATACACACACACACACACACACACACATATACACACACACACACACATATACACACACACACACACATATACACACATATACACACACACACAGGCAAATATTCTATAAGATTTTCCAAGAAGTAGGAATTAAACACTGGACTGTACCATTTAATTTCCAATGTAAACTTCTGTTAAATGTTACAAACTTCAGTCTCAACTTTTAGTCCATCAATTGTTCTTCATGAAATTAAATGCATGTGTAATATGCTGTCCTATGTATTTCATATGCTATTCTATGTAATCCTAAAATAATGATTCTTTGATTATAATACAGAACCAGTAATGTTCTATGCACAACAGAAAGAAGCTTCTCTTGTATTCCAAGTAAACACAAGGACATTCTTTTTAGCTCATTCATGCCATTGTTCACAGCTGAAATGTGTTTGCTTGGCGGAGTTCAGCAGCACATACCTACAGCTACCACCAGTGCATGAACACAGCTATTACTGCTTGGAGCAAAACAATCCTCACACAGACCTTGTTTCAAGGATTCTTCAGCGAGTACAAACTCAAAATTATCCAGTATCACAGAGTATCACTATTTCAGTAGTCTTCTGGCATTGCCATATTTCCAGCCACCTAGAACTGGCAAGGTTCCTTTCAGCTCTATATTAGTTTATCGAGATACTGTTGTTGCTTCCAGCAGAAGCTTTCCATAAAAGGGACAGGAGTGCTGGAATGCAAAGGGCTATGTCTGTCTTAATGTCTGTTATCACTGCTTCACTGTGTATCACCCCTACACAGGAGACCACATCTATTATTTTAAGATTATAAAGTACAGAAGATTATTTTCAATGGAAAGTTAACTACCTTTGTTATCTTTTGTCATCACTGCTTCCTTTTCCAAGTCTAAATTCCATCTTTCCAGTTTGAGCTGTATCTTTCTTCCCTGAAACAAAATTCAGTTTGGTACTTTAATGATATGGAACCAAACTAACTTCCATCAGGGGAGAAAAAAAAAAAAAAGAAAAAAAAGAAAAAAGATTCCTAGTCTATTCGTATATTCAGATTTATTAGTCACAAACTCAATACCAGTACTACATGTGACTGCTCCATTCACATTCAAAAATTAGATACAAAAGAATGGAAGTCACCTGATTCAACTCCACAGTCAGATGTTCACCCTTATAAAAAATGGTGGTAAACAGAAATAAAAAGCACTACAAATCACTGTTTACATTTCCTACACAGTGTTTCGTTCAGGCCCAATATGCAATGTTCAAAGACTGAGAATAAGACCCTGTGTTTCCATACATATATATACACACTTATTAGTGTATATATAATTATTTATGCATTCCTTTTAAACCTTTGCCATAGAGTGATTCATGGGCTGAATAACTGTATCTGAATATATACTCTGAATGTAGAAGACAACAGCATTGACAAGATGGCGCAAGTCAACAGACACCTAGTTTGCCCTGACCTTGTTGCCTCAGTTTACAATTCTTCCCTTGATGACAAAGAAACTGCTGATTTTTCTACTGTTTCCAGATGTTAAATCACAACAGATGTAATCAGTATACCTGAAGCTTTAAATGATTCAGCTCATCTGCACAGCCACTTTAAGATGAGTCACCCTAAAAGAATCTGACTTGGGGAGCAAAAGGCTAATCATGTCACACTCAGTCTTCTACATAGCACGCTCCTGACAAACTGGGGTTTGCTGGAGCATCCCTCATTTGCACCAATTCAACATAGACATGATGTACAAACTAGAAGGTAAGCAGCACAGGAGCCAAAACACTTCCAAGCTCAGCAGATCTCATTCTGAGCTGTGCAAGTCATTCACAGACCACAGTAAGTGTGACCACAACTTGTCCAAAGATAGAGAAATCCTTCCAATTGAGCCACATCAGTATTAAAACATACTTTCAGAACAGAACTTATGTTACTTGTTTAATTTTCAAGGAGAAACTAAAGCAAAAATAATCCTCAACTTTTTAGCCTTTTTAAAATGAGTAAACACACACACACCACAAACTACCTCGACACAATGAGTGAAGAGGTGAGGACTGGTCACATGTTTTCAGCTGAGCATCCTCCCCTGCCAAGTGTCCTGAAAGTTTCAACGCATGCACAGATGGGAAGAACTGAAGCTCATCCAAAATTTGAATTTTGTTTCCTGGACAGAAGGAAATGACAACAAACATATAGAAATAAAAATGCCAATCCACAAATAGCACCTTGGCACCTAAACACACCCATTTTTCTTGCTATAGAGAAATGTGTCAGGACTTAATGAAGACCAGTATAACTGACAGCAAGACCAGCATAATTGACAGCAATCTATTTTATACCAAGGATGACCTTGGTCCTTGGTTTAAAATGAGCTGACAAAAAAAATGGCTCAGATTTTCACTCAAGTTTCAGGTATTGTGCTTTGTGCAATAGTTTACTACTAACCCTAGGGATACTGTTTTTCTACATCCCTTTAATAATAACTTTTTGAAGAGTTAAGTCCAGTAACAACTTCTTAAGAAGATGGGTGCATTCTTAGTTCTGTAAGGTCTCTATGCCAGTGTAAATGAGTTCCTTCATGAATGGCTCAAGCAGTCAAAGACTTCAGATGTTAAGGAAAATTTTTGATGGGCTATATCTGCAAGGTTCCATGACACTTACTCTTGGATTTTGACATAAAAGCATAATTTAATTTAGAATAATAAGTAACCATTTGGGACTGATACTGGAACTACTTTTTAGAATCATAGTCACAATCCAAGGCAAGTTAAGTTTCACAGAGAGTTTGCGAGTTATATTTGGTAACCAGATAGGCCTCCTTAATCCAAAACTTGTATGATACTTTCCTGGTAGCCATCAAATTGCAGAGATTCACCATGATGATATTTGCTGTTAACGAAGACTTCACAAAATGCTTGTGTCTCTGGACTGAAATGGATTACAAACAGACAAAAAGACACAGTTTCTGGGAAGAAGCTCAAAGGAAGCACTTGAGCCTTTTCAGCAATATCTGAGTCTGTGGTGTGGTTTAGGTCAAGCCACCAACTGGTGCCTCCTCCTACCCCCACAGTGAGACAGGCAGGAGAAACAGGAGAAAAAAAGGTAAAAAACCCTGTGGGTTGAGGTATGAAGAGTTTAACAGAACACAAAGAGAGAAGAAACAAGAATAACAACACCAGGGAAAAAATAGACTGCTGTATAGTGTAACTGCTCACCATACACAACCTGCCACCCTTCCTTAACAGCTTCTCCCTTACATACTGAGCAGGACATCAGCATGATATCAAAAATATTGGGTGACTTGGTCTAGGTGATCTTGCTCTGGCAGGGGGGTTTAGACTAGATGATCTTCTAGGTCCCTTCCAATCCCTAACATTCTGTGATTCTGTGAAAAATCTTTGATAATAATATGATCTATTTTTCAATTTCTTTTACCTAGTTTTACTGCCTGCAGTTCCCAACTACATTCCTTCCCCCCCCCCCCCGGCAAATATTTTAGTTACTGTTATGATTTTGTTATTCTTCCCTCCTAAATAACACTGAATATTATATATTTAAATATGGATGCTCTAATTTAGAGGCCATAAATGTTATACAATAACAAACTGATGGTTTATTGTCCTTCTATGCTCATCTAATTTCCTAATCTCTGTGAAAAGATTTTTCACTCTTACACAGGGATATATAAGGAGTTGCTCTTATATGTTTCAATTTCTATAAAATTAGGAGGTGCAGAATGTAAGCAGCAGAGAACCACAAAGTTATGAGTCAAATAATGAATAAAGGGTAATAAAATTACACTAATAATTTGAGCATTAAATTTATTACCAAGTGCAAGAGGATACCCTTATGTTTCCCCTTTAGACATCTATCCAAATCATATCTGGAATAATGACTAGCACAAATCAGGATGTGAGGTAAATTACATCAGTAATAAGTCCAGTTTTTTTCAGTTTAAGCATGTTCTTTCTAATTCAAAATGGACATCTATGGATAATCATGACAAGTAGGTTCTCATGACAGAATCATCTGCTTGTTTTTGAAACCTCCTGGTCTTTTCCTTATAAACAATATTTTTTAAAAGACTAATATTATCACAGTAACAGAAAATATTATGTAGGGGTGAGTATTTCCTGTGCCTTTAGATTCATTTGTTCTGTTTTTTTTTTTTTTTTGGCCATGTACAAATACACATTTTAAACAAAAATAATTTACAAAATGAAAAGCATATGAAAGCATTAACATATCAAGCTGAGAAGAAACCAATTCTGCCTTCACCTCGAAGAGCTATTTAATATGATTGGCAAAATCTGAACCCAGTGACTGAATGGCAGTACAGTTATTTTGATTTGGATACAGTTTCACTGGGGTAACATTCTTAGCATAGTTCAGCAAGTATTCAGATTTTATTAAATGCTATGGAAGTCTGTCATCCTTAATTTGACAGTGACAGAACTGATCTTTACTGAACACTGAAAATCAGATATAAAATATCTGATATAAAATCAGATAGATTATTCATCCAATGACACACGAGCAGAAGAGAAACAAGTGTTTCTCAAAAATTTAAAATCTACATTTTAATATGAACATATTAATATCTTCATATTAAGCAAATCACAAATTTCACAGCTAGGAAGAATCTGACTACCCACATCCTTGAGTACTCTTAGCATTAATGTCTGCCTTTCAGAGATTCCCACATAGCACTACTTATCTATAATGAACAAACAACAAATACCTCTGTAAACTTTCATTCTCTTATATGTCCAAGATAGACATGGACTTCATGTTAGGGAAAAAAAGAAGCATTACAGACCCAAAACACAGAGAGGTCTGCTGCCTCCCTGGGGCTAAGATTCATGACATTAGAAAGAAACTTCCTGACCTATTGCACCCCT
>JAOEGS010102628.1:0-11636 GCA_025447755.1 Corythornis vintsioides
GCTACACATACAGACCCCAGTGACAGATGGAGAGGGAAGACTTCAGAAGAGACCACAGCAGCAGTAACCTGACCCTGTTCCACCACTCCCCCACCTTCCAACTGGTTCTAAGAAGACTGACTGCCTTTCAGAAGGGCCTCATATCTGTTTTTCAGAGGCACCTGAGGAATAGAAGCAGGCAAGGGGGGTGCTCTCCTTCTATCATGCCCATGAACTTGCCTCCACTCACCCCCTTTACCTGGGGTTCTGTTATTTGTATGAGAGAGGCAAGGCAAGGGCCCCCTGATCCTGGGATTTCCCTGTCTGCTGAGTGGAGCTCAGAGAATGGCTCCAGCTGTCAATCTCAGTTTCACCTTCCCTGATACTCCTGAGTCCTTTCACTTCAGCTTGAAGCCTCAAAACCTCATCCTCAAGCTGGGCTGCTCACAGCAGCATGCTGTGGCACTCTCTGCAGCCTGCCATCTGCACCCCCACATCCTTTTGAGCAACATGTGTCTGAATTCCCACATCGACTTTGAATGAAGACAGTATCATGGTCTTCTTTTGTTGAGTAGATACCATACTGACCAGTCAGCAGCACGTTTAACTGGGTTGTACACCAGGTCCTAGCTGCCTACACTGGATGGGCTTTTTTTTTTTTTTAACTCCCTTCCAAACACGCCAGCAGTGCAGGCAGGGAGGAAGCTGCTTCTCCCCTGCACAGGAGTGAATATCTGGCCAGCCACGTGTCCCTGGTCTAGGGTCATTATCAGGGCCTGTCATTTGCAGAGCCTGTTGTGACAGGACAGGGGATGGTGATTTCAAGTCAGGGGAGAGATTTTGACTGAGAGAAGGGAGAGAATTTTGATGCTGAGGGTTGTGTGACTCTGGCCCAGGTTGCCCAAAGAGGTGGTCAATGACACATTCCTGGAACCATTCCAGGCTAGTTGCAGATGTCCCAGCTCAGTGCAGGGGGGATTGGATGAGATGACCTCGAAAGGTCCCTTCTCACCTAAACATCTTGAGAATTCAATTAATTTCAGTTGCTGTTGCTCTCTTAACCTCAGGCCTGGGTAAAGCTGGTGCTGACAAATCCTCCTGGGCAGAGTTTTGCTCTTAGAGGATTCAGGAATTAAAAGAAAACCAAACCCTTCAATTCCTTCCTTTTCCAGGGGAAGGTCCGTGCTCTGAGCATCTCCTTTCTGACCACTGGCTGGATCGATGTGAGCTGCTGACCCCATTAAGCTGTAGTACCAAAAAGTGTTTGCTCAGCATTTCCACCCCCCCAGCCCCCTAATTGCAGTTATCAATAAATTCCAAGTCATTTTAAGTATAAAATACTTCACCATTTCAGCTTCTTCTAGTCACAGCATTAATTCCCCTGCTGTCTGGAGGGGTACAGAGGCAGCTTTGGTGGAACGACGTCTGAACAAAGCCTGGGTGATATTGAGCAGTGGGGACACTCAGCAAGCAATGCCCCAGTTGCCCAAAGAGCCTTTGTGGCTTCTCTGAGGCCACGTTAGGTTTTAATGATACAAATTCTGGCTTGTTAAAACTCAGGTTACATCACCACATGTGTGCTGTGAGCCCTCTGATGGCCCCCACGCCTTGGGGTTGTTGTCAGGAACCATTGCTTATCTTCACTCAGGACTCTGTGACCATGGCCTGGACACCACATGGGTGGCAGGTTCCTCATCACACCCATGCCTGCAGTCCATCATGGCTGGAAAATGCTCTTTGCACAGGGAGGTGACCCACAGAATCCCTTTGGTATTCCCTACATTCCCTACGAAGATGTTCCTGCCCGTGGCAATGGGGTTGGAACTAGATGACCTTTAAAGGTCCCTTCCAACCCAAACCATTCCATGATTCTATGGACAGCAACAAGATCTGTGCTGTCTTGGACCAACCTCAACAGGATATTTAAATTTCAATTACTGCATAGTGCTCTGGTGGTGTAAGACCTTCAAGATCATCAAGTACAACCATTAGTTAGTCTCTGTCCTGCAAGGAAAAGCTGAGCTGAAGCATTTTCCCCCTCTATTAAGAAGGGGTGAAGATGTTTCCATCATTTCCGTAGGTTTATTCAATGCTGGGAACATCTATCATCTGAAAAACCCACTCTTCTTTTTCAGTCCAGCAGTTTAAATCAGAATCATGGAATTGTTCTGGTTGGAAGAGACCTTTAAGATCACTGAGTCCAACCATTCCCCAGCACTGTCAGAGCACCACTAAACCATGTCCCTCAGCATCACATCTCCACAACTTTGAAACCCCTCCAAGGATGGGGACTCCACCACTGCCCTATTACACACCTTGAAAACCCTTCTTGGGAAGTGTTTTTTTCCTAATATCCTCCCTAAATCAGGTTGGAAGAGACGCTGAACCTGTTGAAGGGCTCGGGCAGGTCAGTGCCCTCCATCCAAGGACTTTTTTACCTCTTGACGCGCCTGAGCAAACTGAGCATATCCAAAGACACACAACCTCCCCACGGGGCCTCACTGGCAGCCAAACGCAGCAAGATGTCACCCAGCGTTCATCTGACTCACCAAACGCATCCCTTTGAAATTCCACCTCATTTGATCAGCCCCACTGAGCATGCTTTGAGCCTTGGGGTGGGTTTTTTTATCTCCTCTGTTTCTGTTCCTTTCTTAACGGGCTTGTAAATGAAGATGAGAACAAATTCCAAATGAGAACTCGGAGTTAAATAAAAGATCCCTTGTGTCTTTTTTAACACAAATGAAGATCTGAGTAAGATGCGGCTGCCTCAACACCTCGAGCATCCCCATGCTTAGTGCCGAGGTGACACCTGTGGCATTTGGGGTAATCTGAAAACAAAAAAAATCACTTAAATTGTCCATTCTTTGGGATTTACAACCTTCTTTTAATCCTCTTTTGCTTTTCTAAGCTCCATTCACTGCTTTGTGATTTTAATAACCCCTCTTTGCTGTGTTTCTGAGGGATCTGGGTCACGATGTTGAGTTGACACTGCTGGGTCCATAGCTCAGCGGCAGATGGGGCCATGGGGGGAGGGTTAAACCTAATTTTCTGGTCCATCTTTTGGTGGTGAGTTCCAGACTCCATGCAGACACCAACGCATTTAACCAAGGTGCACAAAGGGCACCAAGAAGCAGGTCACCAAGCTCTTCTCTCTGGGTTACAGGGATGGGATATGGGAATAGGTCAAGCTGCACTGAGAAGGTTGGACCACCCTGGGGGGTGGTCAAATACTGGAACAGGCTTCCTAGAAGGGTGGTCCAAGCCTTCAGTTTTGTGGAGGCCTCCTTCAGTGTTGAGGAGGCATTTGGACAGTGTCCTTAGCAACATTGAATCATTGAGTGGTTTGGGTTGGAAGGGATTGTTTTAAAGATCATCTTGTTACAACCCCCCTGCCATGGGCAGGGACACCTTCCACTAAACAGGTTGCTCAGAGCCCCATCCAGTCTGACCTTCAGGGATGGAGCATCCACAGCTTCTCTGGGCAGCCTCTTCCAGTGTCTCGCCATCTGTAACATGCTTTAGCTTGTGGTCAGCCCTGAATTGGTCAGGCAGTTGGACTGGATGATTGTTGTAGGTTCCTTCCAACTAAAAATCAACTCTCCTCTCCTCCCCTCTCCTCTCCTCTCTCTCCTCTCCCTTTCGTTCCCTTCCATTCCCTTCCTACCCAGCCCAGGACACAGTCATGTCTGTCCTGTCTCTGTCTGTCCCACCACTGGGTTTCGGTGTTGATGAAGCCTGTGGTTATCACTGCATCGAGGTGTGTCGGGGCAGGTGGTTTGGGGAAGGTGCCGGAGGTGGGACTCGATCGCCGGAGAGCTGGCGCCTTTGCCCAGTGTTGAAATCGAGACAGAGGGAAGAGGTGTGGGCAGAGCTGCTCAGGAGCCCGGCACCGGCACAGCAGGGCTCGTGCCGGGGAGCAGCCGCCATCGTCTTCGCGTCTCCCATGGGCGAATGCTGCCGGGCTTGGTTGCCTGGGCGGCAGCACAGAGCTGCGGGGTGGTCTTGCAGAAGAAGTTCATGGCCAGGTTGGTGCCTCAGGCTGGGCTCTGTTCTTCTGCTTTCTCGCTTCTCTCCTGTCTTTAGTGTGTCCAGAGAAAGGCAACAAAACTGGGGAAGGGTCTGGAGAATAAGTCTGGTGAGGAGCATCTGAGGGACCTGAGGTTGTTGAGCCTGGACAAAAGGAGGCTCAGGGGAAACCTTCTCAGTCTCAGCAGTTCCCTGACAGGAGGTTGGAGACAGGTGGGGTTGGTCTTTTCTCCCAAGGAACAAATGATAGGACGAGAGGAAATGGCCTCAAGGTGCTCCAGGGGAGGTTTAGGTTGGGTATTAGGAAAGGGTTTGTTCACTGAAAGGGTTGTGAAGTCCTGTCCCAGGCTGCCCAGATCAGTGGTGGAGTCCTCATCCCTGGAGAGGTTTCAAAGCTGTGGAGATGTGGTGCTGAGGGACATGGTTTAGTGGTGCCCTGGCAGTGCTGGGTTAACAGCTGAAGTTCACTTTTCCTACCAAAGCAATTCCATGATTCTCTGATTCTCTGCTGACGTGCCAAGCATGCTGCAGCCACCGGGTCTGTGCCCCAAGGAGTTCCAGCTGTAAAACACAGAGGGCTCAGGGTGGAAGCCATGGTGGAACGAAGGTGGTGTCACCCAGGTGGGTGTTTTTGCCTGGCTTGTAGACTTGCTGACTTCCCTTGGGAGCTGAAATAAAAACAGAGACGGGTTTGCAGCCCTTCAGCAAATACTTTATTTAGTGTAAATAGTGCTGCAGGACATGGCATGGATGGGGGAGGAAGAACAAGTTGCTGTCCCCACCCAAGCTGCTTTTCTCCTCCATCCTGTTCTGAACGCATTGAATCTTAGAGTGCTTTGGGTTAGAAAGGGATCTTCCAAGATCATCTGGTTGAAGTCTTTCTCCCTCTGTTTGCTCTCCTTCAGGCTGGAATGGGTGGAAATCATCGAGCCTCGAACCCGGGAACGCATGTATGCCAACCTCATCACGGGGGAGTGCGTGTGGGACCCCCCTGCTGGGGTGCGGATCAAACGCACCAATGAGAACCAGTGGTGGGAGCTCTTCGACCCCAACACCTCCCGTTTCTATTACTACAATGCCACCACACAGAGGACGGTGTGGCACCGGCCGCAGAACTGCGATATCATCCCCTTGGCCAAGCTGCAGACTCTGAAGCAGAACACGGAGTCTCCGAGGGCTTCGACGGAGAACAGCCCAGGGAGGAGCAGCAATGTCAGCAGGGAGGGCAGCACCAGCTCCTCCCTGGAGCAGGAGCTGGAGGGTGGCGAGAAGGTGCAGGAGCAGAGGTCAGGCCGCCAGTCCACCCAGTACGCCGTGGTGAAAGAAGAAACGGAAAGGTAAAAAGCAAGGCTGGCTCTGCCAGAGCTTGGTGATGGGTTGGCACAAGCTGAGGGGAGTTTGATGGTCTCCAAGGGTGGAAGAGCAGGCAACAGACCCATGGTCCTGCAGCTCTTGCTTATGCTGAGGTGTTTTATAGGTGGCTCACAGGTTTCTGCACCAAGTCACGTTCACTCCTGCATAAAAGTCAGAGAGGGAAGAGGTAAAGACATCTCTGAAATGTATTTCTTCTTGTTAGGGGCTACTTAGATGTTCCCTCTGGAAAGGTCCATGACAATTTATTGTCCTCTGAAATAAGTGGTTTTCAGAGACTGGTTTGGTTTTAAGTGATCTCCCTTTATAAAATCTCCCTACCAAGGCAGTATGATTCATGACTCAACCACAGGCAGTCTGACTGGGCTGGGGAGCTCCTCACAGAGGTGACTGGTCTTGTAAAGGAGAATCTTCAAACCGAATGGTGGCTTAGTTCTGTTTCTGTGGTCCCCTTGCAGATGAGCCACGTACTGAGATGTCTGTGTTGCCCTTCCATGCACTTTGCTTTGTGCTTCTGTGGCTTTGCAAACCTCCAACCAGGAAGTTTGTTACTTAAACATCTTAATATTCTCCTAAACGATGCCTCTCACCATGTTAATGACCCACCGGCATCACCGGTGAGCGATCAGCAGCCCAACTTCTGCTCACAACAAGCTTGTTCCTTCCAGCTGCTGCAGAGAAACTGTGGCCAGGTGATCTCTCAGCCATGCAGGATGGAAACAAGACCTGCCAGCTCAGCAGGTGCTTTCATGTGGGACCTCAGGCGCGTCTAGCCCATGAGTGGAAGCTTCATCTCCCTGAGGTCTTGGGAAGATCCTCTGATAAGATCACGGGGATGGCGCCTCTCGTCTCAAGGCAGGGGGTGGTTGGAGAGGGTAGATGGTTGTGATGTGTTGTTGCAAGGACGCTGGGTGAGGTGACCATCACTCACTGTGGGCAGATGCGACAGCCCAGAGCAGTCAGGACTAGTTGGGTCTGTTGGGCCTACAAGACCCCTAGAGAGGGGCTTTTTACAAGGGCATGTGGTGACAGGATCATGGGTGATTACTTCAAACTGGAAGAGGAGAGATTTAGGTCAGATGTGAAGAAGAAATCCTTCACTATGACAGTTATTCGGGGTCATTCCTACTCATTTCATGATGCAACACCAGCACTTGCTCCCCAAGTGCATCTTGCTCTCCATCTGCATCTGCCAACACAAGTGATATCCTCATCGCCGTGTCTCCTAGCGAGCAGAGCTGGTCAAAGAGGAACTCAGTTGGCCTAGATGATCACTGTAGGTATCTTCCAACAGAATATTTTATTCTATTTATGCAATTGTTTACATTTGTCACAGCTCCTCTAATCATGTCATGAGGCTCATGGAAGTCAATTGGGTTAACCTGCATTTCTGCTGCTGAGTATACACACGGACATTGAGTAAATGACCTCTCGTGGTCATCTGCTGAAGGTTGACACCTTCTCTTAAGAATCAAGAAAAAATTTCATTGTTTCTCAGATGTTTCTGTTCACTTTGTTAGGAGAAACTCAGGTATTGAACTGCTTCTGGGTGGGCTTTGTGGTTGGTGTTGGCTCTTCTGGAGAGGGATCTAGAGAAGTTCTTAGAATCATAGAATGGATTGGGTTGAGCAGGATCTTTGAAGGTCCATCTACTCATGTTGCTGTTCAGAAACACATCTTCTGGGCTTGATGGGTGTCACAGGCACCTTCCAGAAACCCCTCTTCTGGCGTCCATGGGTATAATGGGGTCCTTCCAGAATCCATCTTCTGTCCTCCATGAGAGTCACAGGCTCCTTCAAGAACCCATGTTCCGGGCTCCATGGGTGTCACAGGCTCCTTGCAGAAACCCATCTCCTGTGTTTAACAGGTCTCATGGGCTCCTTGCAGAAACCCATCTTCTGGTCTTCATCAGTGTCACTGGGCTCCTTCACTGATTTTTAATTAATTCACTGTTGTCCCACATACTTTTTGTGGTCAAAGTGTAATGGTGTGAGACAAGCTCTTGGGTGATGAACCCTCTGAAAAGGTCTGTGGACTTTTAGAGACAACCATGAGTGGGAAAAGCATTTCCAGTATAAAGCTAAAAAAATCTCAAGATTATTGTGGAACAGGTTGCGTGGGGAGGTGGCAGAGGCCCCATCGCTGGAGACATTCAAGGTCAGGCTGTGTGGGCCTCTGAGCAACCTGCTCTAGTTGCAGATGTCCCTGCTCAGTGCAGGGGGGTTGGACTAGATGACCTTAAGGAGTTTCCTTCCAACACAAAACTATTCTGTGTTATAACCCCTCTCCTTCATACCGTTCTCAAAGATTTTAGACAAAACTACTCATCTTTTGCTTTCCTTGTCCTGAACCTGGGTGGAAGATGAAATCAGGGATGAATTTCTTGGTCCTTTTCTTTCTAATATCCTCTCCTAGAATTCTCTTTGGTGGAACCAGACCCCAGATTAGGAGGGTATTTGCCAGTCGCAGCCGGGTGCTCACGTCGATCGACCGGCCTGCAACGGGGCTTACGTAACACGAAGACAAACCCGCCTTTTAACTTTTCATTGGAAGCAGTGGCTGTAATTAAGAGTATGAGGCCTCGTGGGCCGGTGATTAGGGTGGAGGATTAGGCGCCGGGATTTCGTTTCTATTTCTGGCACTGCTCTGCAGCTATTTCGGGCCCCTCACTTTCCCTGGTTTTAAAAATAAAAGCAGCGCTGCTCTCTGAGCTGCAGTGAAATGGTGAAAGTCTGCTTCTAAGAAGGAAATAAAATGCTTAATTTATGTTTTTTCTTAATTTATTAGATATTCCCTGGTTTGCCAGAAGTTCCCATGATAAAGCTACTGGGAGCAAACTTAGGAACGTTGGATCTTTGAGGTGGGAAAAGAGATCTTAAGAGCATTGAGTCCAATCGTTAACCCAGCATGACCAGGTCACCACTAAATGATGTCACTGGTCCCTTCCTGGAGTCTTTGTAATCCCCAGTTTAGGGTTTTAATGGAAAAATCACCTTTGGGGGGGGCCTCCACACCAGCTGGGAGAAAGTCCACTCCAGATGGGAAAAAATGTGAATGCCACCAGCTCCAAGTGAGGCAGGAGGTGAGGAGCAGGTCCAGATGTGCCACTTCTCCAGATGTGCTGCTCCCTCTTGTACATCACTTCCAGCAGCTACTGGCACTTTGTGCTACAGGGTTGGTGTAAGTGCTCCTGCTCCAGATGATCGCTGCACTTTTTTTGGTACACTGACCCTTTTTGGGTCCACTGAGGGTTGTATCTCTGTCCTGGTGGGTGAGAAGCTGTAGCTGAGCTGGCACTGTGCACTCGCAGCCCAAAAGCCAATGGCACCCTGGGCTGCACTCTCAGCAGCGTGGGCAGCAGGGGTTGAGGGGGGGGATCCTGTCCCTCTGCTCCCAGTGCTCTGGGGAGATGCCTCTGCAGTGCTGGTCCAGCTGTGGCGTGCTAAGCTCAGGACACACAGGGACATATTGGAGCAGTGCCAGAGGAGCCCTAGCAATGCTGGGAGGGCTGGAACCCCTCTGCTGGGAGGCCAGGCTGGGACAGTTGGGGGTGTTCAGCCTGGAGAAGAGAAGGCTCCAGGGAGACCTTCTTGTGGCCTTTCAGGACTTGAAGGGGCCTGTCATAAAGATGGGGACAGAGTTTTTATCAGGACCTGTTGTGACAGGACAAGGGGTGATGGTTTTAAACTGAAAGAGGGAGATTCAGACCAGAGAGAAGGGAGAAATATTTAACACTGAGGGTGATGAGACCCTGGTCCAGGTTTCCCAGAGAGGTGTTTGATGCCCCATCCCTGGAACCATTGTAGGTGGGGTTGTTTGGGGCTCCGAGCAACCTGCTCTAGATGCAGATGTCCCTGCTCAGTGCAGGGGCTTGGATGAGATGACCTCAAAAGGTCCCTTCCCAGCCAAACCATTCTATGATCCTATGATAATGCCAGGGAAACATGGATGTTGCAAGTCCCAGAGTCAATGGAGTTCATCGTGCCCATGCTCCATGTGATCTGAGATGAAGCAGCACAGCTTCACTGGACAGCAAACATTGGGAGCTTTCAGCATCTGCTGTATCTCTGCAGCACATCAAAATCCTTGCCCAGGTCTTAACGATTGTCGTCAAAAACATTTGGCAATGAGGTTTGGAATCTGTCTCCAGCATAATGAGGCTCATAGAAGATCTCATTAGTCAAAGAGGGGATTAGTCTGTACTCCTGGGTCCCAATTGCATTGGGGCAGGTGATGTGGGGGTTGGTGCAGGAAGATGAGAGCCACTCATTGTGTGGCATTTTAATTTGATGGGTTTTTTTCCTCTTTATTAAGCTGCTTTAATTCCCTTTGTCAGGGCAGCATAAGGCTCAGGATTGGCCATCAGGCTGTGAGCACCCTCCAGCTCTTGGTGTCCATGGTGAGGTTGCAGCTGCATCATGTGCCTGGTCCAGGCAACATGGGCTGGAGCTGCAAGAGTTGATGTTTTTTTCCCAGGTGTTACCTTGATGACCTTGGAGGTTCCATCTCATGGCATTGCTGAGCCTTGCCATGAGCTCGGGTGCAACTTCACTGGGAAAACCTGATTGCAACAGTAACAAATCCAATTCTGGCTCATCAGTAGGAAGAGCAAGGCCACCCACAGAGGACAGGCAGTGATTTTACTCCTGATCCAGATCTGCTAGTGGGATAGTTTTCAAGTTCTCCAGTTGATCTTGATCTTACTGCTTTGCCTGGCCTTTTGTCAGGTCTTTCCAAAAGGTCCGTGAAGTTGGGTGAATGAATGGACTTTGTGTAAAGAAGCTAAGGTGATCCTGAAGTCTTTGCTTCCTGGGCAGAGCTGGTGGAAAGGGGAATCTCCTTTTCAACTCTCAACAATACCAGGAGATTGCATAGATGGCATAGTCCTTGAATGTTCTCCAGGCTATGATTGGGCAGGGTTACTACCAACGGAAGAGAATCCTGTTTCCCATGAGGGTCTTTCCCTTGCTTGGCTTTGATCACAAGAACTTGCCTGGAGACAACCTTCCCTGAGGTCTTTTCCCAGCATTATGTATGGCCACTTCCATCAGTGGGGCTCTTAGGAAGCTTCCCAAGCTTTAAATCCCTTCCATCCAGGTCTTTTCCTATTAGGGAGGAGATCCTGGAGCCTGGGTACAACACCAAGCATCCAAGCTGATGGCTTTCTATTGAGAGGATATGGGAGGTGTGGAGGTGGAGGAGGAAGAAAAAGAGGAGGAGAGGAGGTGGCGACCTCATTCACGTACACTCGAGAGGAAAACAGGATTAAACAATTCACCACAGTCATAATTTCAGGGCTCGGAAGTCTTGTTAAAATGAGCTTTGACAGAAGCTTAATTTTATTGCCTCTTGCTTGAATGAAAATTTTTGCGGTCTATCCTATTAAGAAGATTTGTTGCTTTTCCTTTTTTACTTCTTCTGAAGCCAGCATCCAATCGGAATTTTATTAACACAAGCGTCTTAATGTGGACATGGCAGGGGGATTCTAAAGCTGTTTTGTTGAAAATGGCTCAAAACAAAGTTGTTTCTACAGATGTTTTGTTCCCCAGGGCTCAGTGCTGGGGCCTATTGTGTTTAATCTCTGTATCAATGATCTGGTCAAGGATGTTAATTAAGGGCACGGGGACATCACAGTCACCGTTGGTAACTTATTCTTCACTGTTCCTGTGTTGCAGTTCCTCGCCTTCTGGAGTGTTTGAGAAGGACTATGACCTTTATCGGGATTACAGTGCAGAAGGTCAACTCCTCCACTACAGGTAGAGAAAGTTTCCCTATGGTATTGGGGTTGGACTCCATGTCGTGGCCTCGGTGGTGAGGTGGGGGGTGTGGTGCAGCCTGTGTGCTATCAGCTGAGCTGCAGGGAGACAGCAGCAAGCAGTGTTGGTGTTTTCTTGTTACTTCTCTGGTCCTACTCCCCATCCTCTTCCCTTCATGTATTATGTTCTTTAGCTTTACTACAACCCTTAAATAAACCTGAAGATGTATTTTGGTGGTTCTTTGGAGCTGGGACCTTTAGATAGGAGCAAATGATAGGACAAGAGGAAAAGGCCTCATGTTGCACCAGGGGAGGTTTAGGTTGGACCTGAGGAACACTTTCTTCCTTGAAAGGGTTGCCAAGGGCTGTCCCAGGATGCCCAGTGCAGTGGTGGAGTTTCCATCCCTAGAGAGGTTTCAGTGTTGTGGAGATATTCATAGATTCATAGATTCATAGATATTAGGGGTTGGAAGGGACCTAGAAGATCATCTAGTCCAACCCCCCT
>JAOEGS010102629.1:0-11635 GCA_025447755.1 Corythornis vintsioides
AAATCTACTCTTCTCTAATTTAAACCCATTACCCCTTGTCCTTTTTCTAGAGGCCCTTGTAAACAGCCCCCTCCAGCATTCTTGTAGGCCCCCTTCAGCTACTGGAAAGTGGCTATAAGATCTCCCCAGCGCCTTCTCTTCTCCATGCTGAACAGCCCCAGCTCCTTCAGCCTGTCCTCATAAGAGAGGTGTTTCAGCCCTCTGATCATCTTCATGGCCCTCCTCTGGACCTGCTCCATCAGATCTATGTCTTTTCTGTGTTGAGAGCTCCAGAAATGGATGCAGATCATGCAGATTCCAGATGAGGTCTCACCAGAGCAGAGTAGAGGGGCAGAATCACCTCTCTCAATCTGCTGGCCACACTTCTCTTGATATAGCCCAGAATGCAGTTGGCCTTCTTGTCTGCAATTGCACACTGCTGGCTCATGTCCAGCTTCTCATCCACCAACAGCCCCAAGCCCTTTTCTGCAGAGCTGCTTTCCAGCACCTCATACCCCAGCCTGTATTGACAGTGAGGGTTGTTCCAACCCAGCTGCAGGACTCTGCATTTAGTCTTGTTGAACCTCATGAGGTTCACCTGGGCCCACCTCTCCAGCAGGTCCCTTTGGATGACATCCCATCCCTCCATCCGTTCAACAGCACCACTCAGCTTGGTGTCATCTGCAAACTTGCTGATGGTGCTTTTGATCCCATTGTCAATATAATTAACGAAGATATTAAACAATATAGGTCCCAGTACAGACCCCTCAGGGACGCCAGCCGTTACTTTTCTCCATCTGGACATTGAGCCATTGACCACCACCCTCTGGATGTGACCATCCAGCCAATTCCTTATCCACTGTACAGTCCACCCATCAAATCCATATCTCTCCAACTTGGTGAGGAGGATGTTGTGGGGGACCGTGTCAAAAGCCTTGCAGAAGTCCAGATAGATCACATCCACAGGTTATCCTTTGTCCACGGAGGTTTGCATCTGAGACCTACAGTCACAGTAGTATGTAAAACACAGCACTGAAATCTCTGCATTTTACCTGCTGAAATAAGTTGGTTGTTTTGGGGGTTTTTTTTAAAGTATTTTTAACCTGATCAGAAGTTCTCCTTAAACTCTTCCATATGTATTGTATTCAATTGTATTGAATTGTATTCTATGATCTGTAACACAGAAGAAAAATTAAATCCAGCAAGTCAAACTATGGTGTTTTAAAAGTAAAAAAATATAGAAAATTATTTACATTCATTAGGCACTGTTCAGTAACTGCCTACGTGCAAGTTCATAACAACTAAATCTACCAGTAAGGCATGCAGTTCCTCACATTTATCATCAGGTTAATGCAGGTAGCTACCAGGAAATAGCAAAAAAGTGCCAAGTTCATATTGTAGTATACTGTGTAAAAAATGTTTCATTGAAACTCATCTTACAGAATTAATTACTGGCTTTCAGAAGAAAAATGTCAGCCTTTTTTTGCTTAGTCATTGAGATGACAAGGAGAACTTCTACTCTTGTGAGCTAAAGTGCTTACACAAGTATCTTACTAAGGAAATTTCAAAGAAATGTAACTCTCAGGCATTTTCTTTGAAAACCAATCCCTGTTGGGATTTTTATTTATTTTTCATTTCCCCAATTTCTTTTTCTATTTTTTTTTTTTTTCTCAATGACAATCTGAAAACAGGAATTAATCTGAACACTTTGATAGAAAGCTGTATCTTGCTGAAAAAACTGAGGCATTTGGCTGCAAGGTTTTGGAAAACTATGCACTTCAACCAACTAGAATATGGTGTTGGAAATTAAATTCATGTTAATCAATCATAAAGTTCAATAACTTCTCAGAGATATTCGGAAGCTATTACTACACAGATAGCCTAAATGAACTGTGTATAAACAGAATAAAGGCCAGTTAAAACCGATGCTTGTGATCAAACACAACAAGAGCATTCTTCCAAAGAGCCCGGCTTCTGGAGTCTGTTTTGCACTACTCCCTTCCAGAGAGGGCAGAAGTACCAGTAGCACTTCCCAAAGGCACTTTCATACTCCCCAGTCCTGGTAAATTGTCACTCAAATGGTCGCACTCCACACAAGTAGAACTGCTGTGCTGATTTTTCTTTAAAACACACTAAATCTCACAGCAGAAAACACAGACACACAAACACAAGCTATTAACACAGCGGACCTCACTCACTCACTCATCAGCTTGAAACAGTTGGAGTCTTTCACTACTCCAAAGGGGAAGAAGGTGGAGAAGAAACAACAACATCAAAAAAACTTCAGTAATAAATCTCAATGGTTGTTGGGGGAGAAAGGGGGGAAAAAAGTCCAAACAAAACAACATGCACAGAGTAAGTGAATGAAAACTCAATGGGTAAGAAAACCCCACAAACTCCAAACAATAGCACTCAAAAAATAATGGTAGTTGAAGTAAATAATTAAATAAATCTATTTTACCAACAGTTAGATTTTCTGATCTAAGGAGAGTAGCATAACAGCTATGGGGAAGCAGTATTCCCAAATTATTTTGCATTATCTGATGCAGGCTTCTATTAAAATGCAGCACCTGCATTAAGCAGTAAATTTAGCCTTTAACTGATGAGAGGTGTATAGTCATAACTTTCACCACATTTGAAAAAAATGAACGGAAGTAGGTCTATAACATATCACATGTGTATACATCAAATGATCACACAGGCTGTCTCCTGTTAACAGTGGGAGACAGTCCTCCATCTGAAACAACAGCATTGCAAAAATAACAAAATGACTGGTTTGCAAAAAAAGTTAAATGTGCAGTAAAAATACAGTAAGCTTATCAAGGACAGATTACTATCCAGGGTGTATCCAGTATTATTTCCAAAAGATGAAGAAAATATTTTTGTTTCTGTTCAGTCATAAGAACTAGACTTCAGAAATTCAGTGACATCTATGAAAAGTATTCGACTAAAATCTGAATAGTATTCAACACATAGTCAAAAGAAAAATCTCCCAGAAATCCTTGGTTTACACCAGTTTGACAATATTTATTCCAATATTTCTCTCTTTATCTTTCAACCAGTTACACAGCTTTTCATTACCACAAACACAGCAAATTAGATTCTGTTAATTTTAACAACTCTTTTGCTAATATTTCAAACAGCACTAGATCACTTTGTTGTGAATGTTATTGAATACATCATAATTTGCAGACTACGTTACTTACCACAATGCTACTTTATAAGTGGATTCCTGCAGCCTTCTTTCAGACTTTTTTTATGAGTTTGGATTTGTGCAATGGAAATTAATTTGTCTCAAGCACAACAGTGGGTGAATAATTTCAAGTGTGAGCACAGGTGATCTAGATGCTTAGAAATTCAGTCAATAAGCACTTCGTCAGTACACAGGTGACTCAATTAGTTGTGTGTTTTTACAGGAAACATGACATATGATAATTCCATGAAACAGCTATACATTACATTTCTAACAATTTCTAAATTGCATCCTCCCAAAGAAATGCAGGATTTCTTTATTCAACATCCTCAAAATATTTTGACCCAAGGCCAGAGTTCTCTCAGCAGCAGTGGGCTACCTTTCGAAAGCAGTTTTGCAGAGTATGTTTTCATTTCAAAAACAGTGGTGAAGAACAGTCAGCAAACCAATAGGACCAGGGGGTGATTTTACTGACACCACCTTTGTTCCACAGAAGACTTCAGTCTCCATCTCTCCTTGTGTTCACAGCTCACCAGAAACCATTGTCTCCTCTGATGGACACTTCTCTTAAATGGCTGTCATTTCAGCTCAACACTGGCCCCACTGCACAGTACTCAGAAGTATACTCACCATCTGCCTTTGGCACCTGTACTTTTCTTTAGAAAGTGCAGTTTTTCATCCTACTCTGCATGGATTAATACTGCACTGTGGAGATCTTGCTTTCTCCTGCCTCACAGCTGAAACTGATCCATTGCCTGATAAAGCATAATCCATCCTACATTCTTCCTTGTTTTATCATCCTCTATTTGTCAGTTTCTGCGTATCTTGGGATCATAACAAGTTGTTCCACATATGGAGAAATTCTACTGCTTCCAGCTTCTTTCCGGGGAACACAGTAGTTGTATTGATAACCCTTGACTTTAGACACTGTATTGCCCCAAGGTGCATCCACATGAAAGGAAAATGTTAAGGCATGAGCTGTTGAGAGTTCTTACTGACACTGCCCGTTAAGGAGTACAAACTCCAGCAGCCAGTGTACCACAGAAGAAGCCACTCAAGTTTGCCTTAAAAAAAAATAATTAAAAAAATCACCAGGAAAAACATACCAGCAATACACTATATGCTATACTATGCAACGTAGACTACATTCTTACTTACCTCTATACTCAATTACAATTATTACATTACAGAAAAAAATTGAACAGGTTCAGACAAATAAAGCAGTGATGGGTGAAGTATGAAAACTACAGATACCCTTGTTAAAGCATTCAGTGTAAGAATGCAGACCTGATGGGCAGTTTAACAAAGGGTATTTTTTAACCAGTTTGATGAGACATATTTTATCACTTTAAAATACACCTAAGAGGTGCATGCTTTGTTTTCTACAAAATATTTCCTGACAAATATTCCCTTACCAGTGACAAGAGGCAGATGGTATCCTAAACTAGAAATGCAGGGGTTTTGGGGTTTGGTTGGTTTTGCTTTAATGTGGGCTGTTTTTATATATAATCAGTAAAGAAAGAGCAACTCCTCTTTGAGTAGAGTTTAAAAATCACAGTAACTACAACCTAACTATTTTTTTCCCAAACATACCCAATAAACTGCTCTGAGAGATGTATTCAGAAAGCAAGCTTGAAAAGAAAGTAATTTTCATTTCTTCAATGTAAAGTATGGAGTAAATAAAAAGAGCCAACACTTCAAATTATAAAAATTTCTTTTATTGCTTAAATAACCTGTATCTTTCCACTAACAAGGCAACACAGTGTGATCAATTCTATTCCAGATTTGCAATAAAACACTTTTTCTTTTCACAGAAAGACAGGTGAGACAATGTAATTAATAGTAAGATCATTCTAATGCAGATATTAATACTAGAAAAAAAACCCCACTACATTGACAGTACTAATAATAGCATGTGTCATCTAGCTATTTGCAGATTTCCTCTCTCACCTAATACACAAAATATTCACTCATCAAGTTACTGAACTCCCAGATAACACTAAAAATATTTGTGTTACACATGGGGTCTGGCAGGGCACAGCTTGAACCTCTTCATATGAAAGGAAAAAGATGAAAGATGTCTTGCACCTCAAAAGAGGTTTGCAAAGTTCCCCGCTCTTAGCAGGTCTCTAGTAAACCACATTCCAGTGTTGCTGGGCATAAACGAGAGATATATCTCCTCTGTATCTCCTATTTTCAGTTGCGTCTCGTGTGAGCCCTTCCAACAAAACAATCCCAAATGTCTGTGACTTTGAATTTCACTCTGCTTCCAGCAGGTATTCCATTGACTTGCATGCAAGGGTATGTATGAAAACAAATACCAAGATTAACAGTACCTGCAGACCAGTCTTCCAATTAATACAATGCAAAAGAGAAGCACGTCTCTACTGTGATTAGTACTCCATTTTTGTCACTTATGTTTTCTTAAACGACATATTAGATGACTGATGGCACAAGCAAATACCCAGAATCAACTGACACACCAACTAATTTATTTACACTGATGACCGAAGAACAAATACAACCACAACCCATGTATTCCTTCATTTCTTTCTGAATCTTGACTGAGAGCTCTTTGGAAAAATCAAAGCTACAACAGGCATTGTGTGTTTAAATCTGCTCAGTCTTGGTACCATATTCACCCACCTCACCAAGAAAATTTCTAATGACTTTCTATGCATACAGAGATTTCATTTTTTCCCCCCAGTCTTCCTGTCACACCAATTAAAAAGTGAATTTAAAATTGTCAGCTCTGCTACTACCACGTACAGACGCAAACCTGAAAGAACTACAGCTTTATAGAGAGTCGGTAAATTGCGTGCCTGCAAACAGCACCTGTACATCTCAACTTCAAGCAGCAAAGCCAGAGCCAGGGCTAAATGCTGCCTGTCTGGACAGGGTTGGACTGTCCACATGGATCCTACGTGCCAGTTCACACCCTTCCCAAATAACGAAACCTCCTATTGCTGGCCGCTGGCAAGCTTGTAACAACAGCAAGGAAGGACTACACGGGGTAGCACTTAGAAGGGCCGTACGACGACACCAGTTCCCTCCACCTGCGTGCGTGACACTCGTCTGAAGGGACAGTCTCCTGTAGTGACACTGGCCTGGAGATCAAGCTGGCTCCTCATCATCAGTTTAGGACTGTTTGATTGCCACGTCCACCGCAGAGCTCGGCAAGCCTAGAATAGCCACCTGCTACAAGTGCTGAACTGCCCCCGATGGGGCGACTGCTGCCGCTGCCGAGCCCCACACCAACCCATACCGGGAGTGAAGCGGCCGCTACCGCGCGGAGGGAGGACGGGCGGGAAGCAGCAGCCCCTCGCACAGCGCCGCCGTCACTTTCGACACTTACGACCCGGCCGGCCACGGCTCCTCTTCCTCCCGTGAGCCTTCAAGGAGAAGCCGTCGGGCCCTTCCAAGGCCAGCCCTTCCCGGCGGAGGAAGAAAGCGGAGGCCCCCCGGCGCAGAGAATTTGGTGTCCCCATCGATAAGGAAGCCGAGGGGTGCCGGCGGCCGGCAGCAGTGCCATGGGACTCGGTACTTAACCATCTGTCACAGTCACGTCCGCGTCCTCCTCCTCCTCCCCCGGCTGCACCTCCAGCTGCAGGGCTTTCTGGCTGCGGTTGGCAAGCCGCAGCCCCGCCAGCAGCTCCTCCCTAGCGAGGCGCAGTTCCACGCTGTACCGCAGGAGCAGCCATATGCGCTGAGAGGGAGCGGCCATGATCCCACCGCCTCTCTCCGCTAACAGCTGCTGCTGCTGCCCGACGAGTTGCGCTTCGAAGGTGCTGTTGCCTCCTGCTCCGGCTAGCCCGCGGTAAAGCGGCTGCGGCGGAGGGACAGCCGCTGAGGACGCTTTACAAACAGACCACTTGAGGCTCTGACGCCTCCCAGGACACTTGCACCGCAACCTCAGCCCAGCCTCCAAACAGCTCCTCAGCCACCTAATCGCGCCCCAGCACGTTCGGGAGGGGGTGGCCGTGGCGGGTGGCGACACCTCCCGGGCGCAGCCCGCTGCCCAGCGTGCGAGGGATCTTCACCGGCGATCCTGTTGCTGCCGCGCTGGGAGGGCCGCGGGACACGCGTGGTGAGACAGTGACACAGTGACACCCGCCGTCCATCCCGCCGGCGGCGGAGAGCCCGGGGCCATGACGCAGCTAGTGCGCGGGTGTTCATCGGCATCTTTCCTGTTGGCATCGGGACTCCAAATTTGTAGCAGTGATTTAAGGAGGGTGTTTAAACCCATTGTAATTTGGTTTTTCTCTCCGTGGTGTTTCCCCCTCTGCTTTATTTTCTAAGAGCATGAGGGTGTAACTGTAATGATAAGCAGGAGGTGTCGCTATTCTGCTATAATAGCCTTCCGTAGTGGTTGGTTTGGTTTTTGTTGGAGCTGGGGTTTTTTGTGCATCTCCCCGTCCTAGTAAAAGAAAAAAAACCCAAAACAACAATATACCTCTGTGTCAAAGAGACACTGTGAAGTTAATTAATATTTGAGAAGTGCGTTGAAATTTGAAAGTACTGTGTAAAGTTTAAATGGACCTCAGCACATTGAGTTTCCAGACTTTAATATGTATGTCAGTAGTGTTCTCTGACTGGGCTATCCTCCCCAGCTGTCTGGAAAGAAGGAACATGTACGTTAAAAGGATTGTTGTGTTGTAGAAATAGATAACCTCTCAACTACAGAGACTTGCTCCTCCATGTAGGAAAATACGCTGAAGTGGCACGCATGTTGCTGAACCTGTGTTTGCACTAATGGCTGGGATGGTTTGTCTATAAAATCAGTACAATTCTGTCACAGCAATAACACAGTTCTGTGCCTGGCTTTGATTACCTCTTCTGAGAAAAAAAATAGTTCTCATATTTTGATTCCTCTATGAAGGCATTTGATGGCTTTTATGATTGTATGAAAGAGGAATGTAGTAGTCTGCATATGCCATCAGATGTTTGTGCATAGCACGCTGCACACAGTTACGTGCTTTGGCATTCTGCTAGATTGCTTATTCCTAAAGACAGTTCCACAGTCACTTAACATCTAGGCCAAAAAAATGGGGATTTCTGGGCTGTCAAATTTACTATTGCAATAGAAGGTTAAATAAATACAAGTAAGGCAAGATTGCCTTTGATGATCCCAAAAGAAAAATACATGTATAGAGTTGAGATATAGGGCAGATGCGAGGCTACAAGTCATAGAAAAATAAAGGAAGTTGTAGAAAAATACAGGTCAAGTGGATAGCAGGAAAGTGTCATGCAGATAGATTCTGCCTCTCCTAGAGGTGTGAGACTGATGACATCCCAGTAATAAAATAATTCAGCAGGTGGGATGTCAGTGTTTTACACAATGATCTGATGTTCTGGAAAAGGTGTCAAGGGTAGCTTCCCGTCACCCTCCCCCACGCCCAAGGAGAGAGAAGAGTTATCTTTTTTATACCAGTGTCTTTAGTGGATGACTGCTTCACCTCAGTAGGCGTGTGCCGCTGACTACCTAGTCTTCAGCATGCCCATAAAGGTTCAACAGTGACCCCCAGAAGAGGCCTGCCCACTTCCGGCAGTAGTTACTACCTTTAAACTTTCAGATTTGCTTTCTTTTTAGTTTTAGGTACCATGACTAAACCACTGAGCAGGTACTTGGCATTGACTCCAGTTTTGAATGCAACAGTGAGTGTGATGTAGCAAAGTTGCTTCCTGAACCAAATATATGCTTACCTTTTTTGTTTGTGTGTTTGTTTGTTTGTTTTTACACACATGGGGGAGAAGAGGTCTGAGGTAAGTGCTGCTTTACAACCCTTTGTCAAAGATACACAGGGCAAATATATTTTCTGAAGGCATAATTTGAATTATCAAATCATACAAAAGGACAATGTAGCTGAAAAAACATCTGTGTTCCTAGAAGTTTGAGTGATAACAGCTAATGTCAACTGGGACTACAGAAGACAGGGAATTTTGACTATTCCTTTCAGTCTTTCATTCATATTTTGTATTGTTAGGTGAATCTGCAAATAAAAAGATTTCAACTGACTATATGTTTATTTTCTGCCTTTGTACTTTTTGATGATTTTCATGTTTAGGCTATGGTATTATTTAAGAATGTGAGGAAATAACCTAAAACTGTGTACTACTATATCTCTCATGTGGTGATTTCCACCAAAATTTGTTGGAAACACAATTCAAGATATTGCTCACCTGAAATTGCTGCCTCACTTTGAATGCTTTATTGTGTAGAATGCACCAGTTTTGTTTCAAAATTTATTTTTGGAAAAACAGTTTTTAATCCAGTTTTGTCTTGTGTTGGCTAGCCACAAAGGCAGCAATATCAGTAGGTATGAAATTAGTACTACCCAGTTCTTCAGTAATAGTATAAACATGAAATTTTCTCTTATCTCCTACTAAAGCAGGTATTTGACACTTAGAAATTTGACTAAAATAAAATTCTAGTGGTGCAACAATATATTCTATTAAACATTATTGCTAAGCTTCTCCATTGACTAGGCTAAGCTTGTCTATTGACAAGGCTAGAACAGATCAAGCAGCATTAGTTCCACAGGCATACCCTGTCAATTTGCCAGCAACATGAATATGAACTGCTGATTACAAAAACCACCTTGGAATGTGACAAATGCTGTAACTCAGAACTAAGCTTGAATTGGTCAGTGTTTTCCATTTGGATTGCTACCTCTGCAAAGCCTCATTGCTTTTAAAGTAAAGAACTATTACAGTTACAATCCTGCTTAGTACATTTAAAGATATAGCATCTAGTGGTGTTAAATAAGAAAAATTATTTCTCTTTCATACAATGCAATAAGCTTTGCCTATAAAGGATTAGCTACTTGACCACTTAAAAAAATAAAAAAGTCCACAAAGACTTTCAGGAATTTAAGATCAAATTGCCTTTAATACAAGAATAATAAAAAAGGTTATTCAGCATAGATATTTTCAGACATTTTGGACAGACATTTTCTTGTCTATCTGTAGTGCAGTTGGTGTAAGAGAAGCATGAGTTTGATCTGCATTTGCCAAAATAAGTGGATGGATCTAAAGCATACAGATAGAAGGATCTGTCTTTTGCAAAATACAATGAAGTAAGTGAGGTCTTGTGCATTCAGCAAGTTCTCAGAACATTATAACCAAGAGATGTCTCCAGCAGTGGATACATGAGGACAGACCACTTCTAACAGCAGTTCAAGCAAAAATGACTAAACTAGAACTATGCCAGGACACGATCTATTAGTGTGGCTCCATTGTGGGAAAAGGTAACATCTAGCTGCAAAGAGAGAACAGCAATGTTTTTTGTACTACTTCCAGATAGATCTCTGAAATTATGTTTGATTTATTAACTCCTACTTAACTAAGTGCGTGCTGACCTACTATGTCTGCCCTAAAGTCTGGTAACAAAAGCAGCAGTAGGTTTTGTCTGTGGTGTGACAGTGGAAAACATCTGCATGCAATGTGATTATTACTAGAACAGTTCTGCTTATACAGTAGCTTAGAATAAACTGTCAGAAGCAGCAGCACATTCTGGTCAAGATGGGGTTGTTTGATTTTTTTAATAGAAACGTCACCCAGGTTAGGTTAATTCAGGTATTGGGGAAGAACATACGCAATGGATGTAGCAAACTTTGGAACAAGATCAGCAGAGTCACGGCAGAGTCAAAAATAGATGGTTTCTTCCTTGCCTTGGTCAGATGCCTTCGTAGCAGGCTTATATTTTAGATGCCTTTTGGAATGGACCTTGATATGGAACTAAACAACCATTGGCTCATTGGTTGCTGTAGGCTGTATGATATTTTACATAATTGAACTAATGCTTTAGATAAGTCAAATTAAATACACTTAAAAGAAGTATCTTACTTGTCCAATATCATTAACATTGTGTAGAAAATGACCTTACAGAAGCAAAAAGAATCTCCACGTATAACCCTTCTTACTTTCTCACAGTACTTAGTATTTTCAGACTTCTCCTACACTTTAGCTATACTTCATGCTTTGAGGTGTGGATTGTAGTACTTTCAGAAGCTGAACTAAACGTCCATGGGTTAACTAATTAATTCATAGCAGCAGAGGTTGAATTCTGCAGGATCTTCCTGGCAACACGTGGCAGTGGAAAACAACTGAGTAATGTAGCCTGTTTGTTCAATGAACTGTTAGGTGGTGTGAGATCCCTCTAGAGGGAGATGTTCCTCTACAGATTATTTCCTCGTGCTTGTGTGCTGGGGCAGGACCTATTCTCAAGGCACCAGCTAGGAATTTATGTCTTAGTACTGATTAGCAAACCAATTAGGAGTATTCTGTAAACACAGGTGTGGCTGGTCAACAGGTATAGAAAGTATACAGCCTTGTTTGGTAGGATACATTGCAGGAGCTACTATTGTGCTATACTAAGATTTTAGTCTTAATTTGAAATTAAAGGGTAGTCAATGACTGGACCATAATTTACAGGTGAACATCCTGAGAAAAATAAGCTTTAGG
>JAOEGS010102630.1:0-11601 GCA_025447755.1 Corythornis vintsioides
TACTCTTGCTGCAGATGTCCTTGCTGCCTGCAGGGTGGTTCGACTCAATGACCTTGAAAGGTCCTTCCCACCCAAACATAGTTGCTGGACTCTGTGAGCAACACCTTAAGAAGGCAACAAATTTTTGCTAGTGTCATCAAAGGTTTTAGTCTGTCACCTTTGTCCCCAGGCACTTGTCTCTGCACGTCAGGTAAGTTTTTTGGGCAGGCAAGGCAGTTTTTTTAAAAACACCCCCAAGAAGCAGCTGGGGATGTGATGTGCCTGCTGCACACGTGGGATTACTTCACCAGCACTTCAGAGATGGAAACTCCACCCCAGATAGTGCAGCCCTGCCAAAATAAACAGTCAGGATGCACAATGCCACCCCAAGGTGCCAAGGACAAGGGAATTCCCAGGCTCCTCTTTGCTTGTGCTGCTGCTCGAGAGAAGAAGGATGCTCCCTCTTGCACGGCACCCCAAAACTGCCATGGCAAAAACAGCCACCCTTTCTGAGCAGGATGCTTTTTGTGGGATGCATGGGGTAGGGAAAGCATATTCCCAACATACACCAGGAAAGGTGCAGGAGCCAGAAGCTGCTTGTCTCTTTCCAAGGGGGAGAGGGGGGGGTTGCAGCAAGGCATGGATATTTCCTGCCTCTTGGTTTTATCTTTCTGGATTGAGTTTCCCACCAAAATAACCCAAGTGACTTTTTCAGCCCCATTTATAAAGTCCAAAGGAGAATGCCAAACCACCTTTCTCTGTTCCATCCCCATCATCCGCTCCATGGTGTAGTGAAGGTACTGCACCCTGTCCTTTCAATAAAAGGATGAGGTCACTGCTTTGTTCTGGGCAGACGCAACAGTGGGATGTTCCTTCCCACAAAGTAATATTTTCCAGAGGAACAAAATAACCACCCTGATCCTTGTGGATAACATATGGTGTGACTTTATGCACCTTGTCCTGCTGCACTTGGGTCTCAAGGGCTGGTTAGCATCAGAAAAAGGCAGGAAATGCCAGCACATTCCCATGGTTGGCATTTACCAAAGGGAGGTTTCTGGGCTTATAAATGGCAGTTTGCTTACATCTCAGTTCTAGGTGTGAGCCTTGAACTCCCAACCTATTGCTCTTCAGAGGAAAGTGCTCTTTTGGGAGCCATGCTCACACAGATCCACTCCCAGACTTTTCCATCACCTCTGCCAGCGAGTGCACAGTTCCCTTGGGAAATTTGGAGTCTATCCAGGAAAGATGGGATTTAAAAATGAAAGTTTAAAAAGTGTCGTTGAGAGAGCTTTCAATCATTCACCCAAAACTGGGTGAATTCACCTTTAATAGAGTAGGAAAAGCATCTGGTGTTCTCCAAGTGCAGTCATGTCTGGTGGCTTTCCGTGGCAAGCTGCGCCCTCAGAGATCTCTGGTCGAGCTGTAATAACTCATGAGATTAGCTTTAAAAAGTAGTTTTGGATCTTTTTCACTTCCTTTTGGCTTCTGAACCTTAAGGCATATAGGTCTCTGCCAGACTTTTCTCTGATACTTTAAAAATAAAACCTGGGTGGGGGGTTTTGTGTTTGTTGGGGGGTTTTGTGGGTTTGTTTTTTGTTTGGGTTTTTTTTTGTTGATTGGTTTGGTTGTTGGTCTTATTATTATTAATGATTTGTTTGTTTGTTTTGAGGGGGAAGGTTTAGGTTGGACCTGGGGAACAGTTTCTTCCCCTGGGCCTGGCCCAGGCTGTCCAGGGCAGTGGTGGAGTCCCCATCCCTGGAGGCAGTTTCAAAGCTCTGTAGAAGTGGTGTTGAGAGACATGGTTTAATGGTGACCTGGCAGTGCTGGGGGAATGCTTGGACTCAAAAGTCTCTTCAAACCAAAACCATTCTATGATTTGTGGAGGCTATAGCCATGAGGGCATGTTGCTAGCTCACAGTTAAATGCTCTATTTTTTATCATAATTAATATCTGCAAAAGCAAACAGTCCCATCTATGCTGAGAGCTCTTGAAGAAGTTGGACATCGCTGCAGCTCCACTATGGCTGGTACTGAGGATTAGGTCTGCCCATTTCCACTTTCCCAAGAGAGATGGACCTATATCCTCATCAAGCAGAACAATGTTCTCATTTATTTCCTTTTGCTCCTCCACTGTTATTCTGCAAGTGAAATAATGAATTATTTCCCATCTAAGCTTAGAGCTTTGGGAACTGGGGAGGGTAATGGCTGCTTAGGGGAGAAGCAGAACTCTCTGGAAGGAGTCAAAAAATAATCCGTTTGTTAAAATTTCCCTCCTTTTCTGTGATTAATGACCATGCTGAGAACAAAATTTGACAGTTAAAAGGGGATTAATGGTGTTTTTAATGAGCTTGAACATTCCACTTGCACAGAAACTAAAACTCTCCACTGACTGTGCCAAGGTGACGATATCCCCTTTGTGTTTTCCATTAGAAGAGACAAGGACAGTTCTCAGTATGGCTTTTCTGCGAGCACGACAGCCAAAAGGAGCATGCCAAGGATGGAGAAAATTGAATTGGGCTGATTCTGCAGTCAGGAAACATACGTTAGGTTGTCACACTGGTGAATTACCACAGGTAGATTAAATGCGTCATATGCTTCCACTTAGATCAGCCTGTTATTTAATTACCCCTACAGGAAACATAAAGTCAATATTAAGTCACCTGAAGAAGTTTCCGTGGTTCTGGTTTATATTTGGTTGATAGTTCTGCTCAGTGCTGTAGTGAGAGCTTTTGCTGATATCAGAGGAGATGCTGCAAATTACAAACCCTCTGGAATTAGACTTGACAGGTAATTTGAAAAATAGTTAAAAACAAAGCAAGAGGCTCAAAAGGCATGGCTCTCAAGTAGCAACACAGGTGAGTCACATTTGAAATGCAGGCTCTGTTCCCAGTTGGGCACTGGTAAACACAACATGCTTCAGGTACAGCTGCTATGTGAAGCAGCCACTTGTTGCCATGAGCTCCTGCTGTAATTTTCCACAAAATGGTCTTTTCTGAGGTGAGAACTCATTTATCTGCAGGAAGAGCATTCTCCAAGTCTGAAGGCAAATGCTGCTAATCTCTGGTTGCCGCTATGAGATGACAGAACTGTATGATTCAAAAATATCACATGGCTACAAAAATTGGGGCTTTCAAGATGCATCTCACCAGTGTGTGGCTGGGTGAAGCCTACCTGGTGCAGCTTTCCTGAGGTAATCTCATTTTTTGTCTGAGGTGACAGTGGTATATAAACACAGAGTTTGTTCCCTCAACCAATTCCAACCCCTTCTCAAGCAACATCACCCAGAGCTCTTTTGTAGAATCATATCTGGATGGCTTTTTAATATCTCCACATAGCCTCCCTGGGCAGCCTGCTCCAGTGTTTGACTACCCTTACAATGAAAAAAAGGAGATTTTTTATTTTTTCCTCTTAGACCAACTCCAGAACAGAGTGGTTGGAGGTCAGTGGCCAGAAGAAAGGCTTCAAAAGATGGAAGATTATGTAGATCATCACTAAAGGTTTTAATAGGGCAACCTTCCCTTCCAATGTTAGCTTGCCCTCAACTTCTCCCTCTTTCTTTTCTGTAGCATCTTCTCCTGGTGTGTCTCCTCTGTGTTGTCTCTCCTTGCTTGTTTATTTTCATTTCAAAGTATACATATCAGGTTTCTTGGATTAAATCCCAGAGCTCCCAGTGTGTCTGTCTACTTGTACTGATTTCAACCCAGATTTCTGGCCAAAGGGAGAACGTGGTGTTGCAGGAACTGGTACAGTTACAACCAGGGATTTTCCACCACCATGGAAATAACTGCTTCCCACCTGTGTTTTGGCTACCCACCACAGAACATTTGCCACCTGCCTTGAGGGGAACTATTTGAAACCCAGAGGAACTCTCAGATGACATTTCAGATGTATTTGATAGTTCAAGTTGATACCTGACATGACTTGGCAAGTCCTTCAGTAAATGCTTTGTTTCCAGGCTGCAAGATGTGCATTTTCAGGCAGCTGTACTTTCGAGCCCATCCTTGCCTCAGACATTCAAGTTGGGCAATTTACATGTATGTAAATCCATGCCAATGTTCTCCAACCAACAGTATTGATCTATCAGTGTTATTGGTTGTGACTTTGCTCTTCAAAGCTACTACCAACTGATATAGGAAAGGTATGTCTTCAGACCAGCATCTGTGCTAGAATACTGAGGCTATGTTAATGTCCAGAACCTGTTGACTACAGATGCAGACTCCAGGAAGTTGTCTGGATCACAAGCAGCTGGGATTTGACTTTCACAAATAGGCAATGACTAATGGTGTAATTCCCAAAAACAGTTTCCCAGGTGTTTACTTCTCCCAGCAGCTGTCTTTTGCATGTTTACTCATTGCAAGTGAAGGCTCCACACCCCATCTGGTGATAAAAATTATATTTTCTCATCACAGGCAGAGAGAAAGCAATAAAAGTTGGAGGTATAAATGAACCCACAGCAAAAAGTTCCAAGCCAGACTGCATCTCCCTGAAGACATTTGAGTCCAGGACTTTGCTTTTAGAGAGAGCTGATCAGATACAAATGTAAATTATCGTATTTTTCCAAATAATTTGTGTTCTAGCATCATGATGAGAGCTCACCACTATGGAAAATAGTCTTGGTGGAGAAAGTATATATTAACTGAAAGGTCTCAGGTGGCTTCTCTGAGGTGATATGGAGTGTGCAGACCCTTCCTGGGAGTGAGTTGATTCATCTGGATGTGTTCCCATCTGTCAAAAGTGAAGCAGAGATGGGTATGGGAACATGAGTAAAATCCTTGGCTTAATTACTGTTTGAATTATGGTCAGGGGGAAGGAAAGAGGCACAATTGTGTTGTTTTGTTCTTATGGTAGAACAAGCTTGGTTGATGAAAAACTGCAAGAAGGTCTTGACTTGCCCCACCATTGTCTGGTCCCAAGCAGGAGACCAGCTTCTAGGGATCCATGTTGGTGTATAGTGGGGATTTTGATGCTGGATGTAGCACCAGGGATGCTTTGCTGCTTGCCTAGACTTCATAGGAATATTTTTGCACCAGTTTTGGTGAGTTTGGGGCCTGGCAAGGCAACACTGCTTTCTGGTGATCAAGAGAAAACCCAACTAGTCAAGCCCTAGTTTTGTGTATTTGGACTAATTTCTTTTCTTTAAAATTCTCTTCAGTTGTCAGCTGGGATCATGTGGAGTTTGTCTGGCATAACCTTCTTCAAATCAGCAGCAAGTTTAATAGATGTTTTAGTCAAACTGAAAGACAATAACATTAGCAAAGGCTGGGACTGTAAATCTGTCAAGAAGTCACTCTTTTCTTGCCATGAAGAATACCTTTGGGTTTTTTATGTTTTAATTCTTTTGGCTGAGAACAAGGTACTAAGATTAATATATTCTTCACAATCCTTTGCAGTCCCTTTGGCCTTATGTAGAAGAGAAAAAAAAATATTTTTTTTCCTCTGCTGATTGAATATTTATTTTTTAATATTTAAGTGACTGTAGCTAAACAGGAGACAGTTTGTTTCCAAGGGCAGAAAGCATATCCTGCAGCTAACAGCAGCATCTTGTTAGCCAGAGATAAAACATCATCCACCTGCTCTCCAGGTTCTTGATGGAGAAATTAGTTCTTTCTAAAGCTTTCACAAGGACTTAGAAAACTATTAGGACATGGGCTTGGCTAGGAATGTGAAGAGTTATGGAGTTAAAAAAGGGTTTGCACAGAGAGGGAAACATTCCCTGAGCTCTTAGAGCTTCATTAGAGCTTCAGTATTTCTTGGGACATGATAGAAAATTGCATGTTTCCAAAAGCAATTGCTGGTTTTGATGTCTCCTGCTTATCACAGGTGAAAATATTTTGGTTTTCTGGAAGGTATGGGGAGAAGCAGAAGTTTGCAGCATGCCAGGAGCTTCAATGTGTGTAATAAACAAACAAGCTGTACAGGGGATTTATTTGGTAACAAAGGGAAACCACCCTCTGATACTTGGTTTTTCACTGACCTCACAGGCTGCTTGTCAGGAGGGTCCATCAGGGCTGTAGTGAATTAACTCCAAAAGCATCTCTTCCTTCAAAGCTGTGGGAATATAGCCTATCATGCCTGAACATGGGAATAAGCTGCAAAGAAAAAAATAAGCTGGTTTAAAAAAAAAAATAAGTGCTGCTCTGCCTCAGGAATTCACAGACGAGAGCCAAAATCATGCTCTAATGTCAATGAGGTGATGCTGACCTGGCTCCAAGTTAACTTCTGAGACATCTTCTCAAATAAAGGTCTTGCCTTGAGGTCCTTGACCTCGAGGGATGGGAGTCCTTCCAGGGGACTTTTGTAGTCTTGGATGTGTCCCCCCCATATCAGTAATAATAATAAAGTTAATGTCAGTAATAATAATAATAAAGTTAATGTCAGTAATAATAATAAAGTTAATATCAAAATTGTTGGCTCAGTAGCACAGGGGAACAAGTGATGAAAAGAGCTTTTTTCAGAACACTATAGCTCTTTTCACAACTTCTGAACAAAAACAGGAGTCATTTAGGAGATTTTTTTTCCTTCATTGTTTATCAGTTATTTTTCCTCCCTATGTGAGAGCACCCAAAACTGTTCACTGCGTTGTCCAAGGTAAGACCTGTGGTGGGAACACATGCTAAGCTACCTGGTAGTTCCAATATTAGTGAAGTAACCACACACTGTTGTGTTTTTCATGTGATGACTTAGCAAAGGATTATTAATCATTTCAATACCAGACATTAAAGTCATTGTCTTTGTAAAGACCAACTTCACATGGTGAGCCAAGCCTCAGGTAGGAAGGGATCATGACTACAACCATGCAGTTGAGCCGACTCATCCAGCATAAGCTTGGAGAACATTGTATATCTTATGTAATTAACACATTCATAGATTTTTATAGACAGGAAGGGCTGATCTAGTCTGATCTCATTTACCAGAAAACATACAGTTTTCTCAAGTTATTTACTGTAGTTGTGGCTATCAAAAGCCTTTCCTCTGGAAGGGCACTTGGAAATAATCTGGAGATGAAGAAGCTGCTATTAAATTTGGTTTGCTCCTCTGTCTCCAGTGAAACAAACTGTAGCTTGCTGGAGAACTAAATTTTGCTTCTATTTAGTATTGTAATGTCTCAGTTTTAAGGCAAAAAATTGTCTGAGAACATTTATCAATCCATATGGGTTTTTTCAAGTGACACCAAGATTGTGATTCTTTTTTGCCAAAAATATATATATCTCTGTCTTCCTGAGACTTAACATATAAGCAGCATAAGGGGGATTATGTGTATGGGACATGAATCATTGCAGAAATCCTGTGCCAAAATGTATTAGGCAGAAGAGTGTTTGTTGGAGGCTCACCAGTGCACACCCCTGACATAGACCCCGAGAGCCCCTGCTTGTTTTTCATTTGCATTTTGTATTTTTAGACTACGCTGAAAGCTCTGTCTCTTTTTTGGGTACAAGGATAAGGTTTGCTGAGTGCTGGCTTGGCTCCCATTCAGGAGAGCTTCAGAGTCAGCAGCTCCAAACTTGGGGAAAAAAAACATGTTTTGAAGGTCTCTCCTCCTTCAAAAGCTCTGCAGATGCATGTAAGGTTCCTCCCAATGTCAGGGGGATTAATTTGTCCACGAAGGGAAACTATTAAAATCACTCTTGTTCTATCCTTCCCTAAGTATTTTTTTCTTCAGGATCCTGAAATATTTAACCTGTCTTTTTTTTTTCTTCCTGGCCCAGAGGAAGCCCAGCACAGACTGTGCTCCTGCTGCAACTATGAGATCTGCTCCTACCTTACACAGATCTGGCAATGCTATTAGCACACTGGATGGTATTGGAAGTATATGCAAACAGCTAAGGAAAGGTTAGTGGCAGTTGATGGTGATCCCAGATAAAGCTGCAGGGTTTGTTTCTCTTGATTCCAACCATATTGAAGTCATTTTGTCTTGCATGCAAAGAGACCAATGTCAATGAGCAACCAGCCACAGATCTCTGGATGGTGGAAAGGATGAACAGGACTGTGGTCTTGGGATGCTCTTCCAAAGTGTGCAGCATCCTCTGGTGGAGCTTCAAGGAAGAGATACACATCCAGGGGAAAGGAACAGTGAGTTTTTGTTTTGAGTTGCCATGGAAGGGTTGTAGTAATATAATTGTTTAGATGGGAAGGCCCTTTCAAGTCCAACTTTGAGTCCAACTGCCCTGAAACCAGAGCATATTTCTCAGAGCCCCATTCAACCTCACCTGCAATTGTTCCAGGGATGGGGCATTGAACACCTCTTTGGGTAACCTGGGCCAGGGTCTTGCTACCCTCAGCATCAACAGTTTATTTCTTCTATCCTGTATAAATGTCCCTCTTAGTTTAAAGCCATCACCTCTTGTCCCAAACCAACAGGGTCTACTAAAAAGTCTGTCTCCATCTTTCTGACAGGCCCCTTGAAGTTGCTGAAAGGCTGCAAGAAGGTCTCACCACAGCCTTCTCTTCTCCAGGCTGAATAATCCCAACTGTCTCAGCCTGTCCTCACAGCAGAGGGGTTCCAGCCCTCCAATCATTTTTGTGGTCTCCTCTGGCCCTGCTCCAGAAAGTCCATGTCTCTGCTGTGCTGAGGGCTTCAGAGCTGGACCAGCCACTGCAGGGGAGCACCAGAGAAAAAGGAGGGGATAATGCCCCTCTGCTCGACCTCCTGGTCACACTGCTTTTATTGAGCCCAGGATGTGGCTGTCTTCTGGGCTGTAAGCACATGGTGCTGTAGGTTTATGCCCCTGGGGAGGCCCTCAAAATATACCCCAGCTTTGTTCATCTGCAGCGTGACCAGGAGGACCCAAAATAGAAAGTGCCCTAATACCAGGTGCTGTTCCTCTTGAGATTAAGAGGTAGCCTAGCAAGAAAGCTGGCATCTGGGGACTACATTTCCATGCCTTGCTTTGCTGACGATGTCCTGGCTGATCTTGGGCAAGCATCTGACCTGATAGCTCAGTGCCACAGGAACAGAACCTGGAGTCAGAGTGGAATAAGCTGTCTGGTGGGACTGCTTCCTAACTTCTCCCCTTTTCCTGGTCTTAGTCACCACAATCAAAGCCTGAGGTGTTCCTTCACTTACAGATAAAGGAAATACTCTGATAAAAATCTGGGTTCCCAGGATTTGATTCTTGCCTGGGCTTTGCTGTGTTTTGGCTTAAGGGCAAAAATGGGTGGTTGTGGCCTGTGTTATTACAACAGCTCTGTGTCTGGACTGCTTGCCTCATACATTAGGCACCTGGGTTCAGCATCTTGTAGAAGCACAGAATTGTTTTGACTGGTAAAAATTTCAAGATCAAGTCCCAGCACTGCCAGGTCACCACCAAGCCATGTATCTCAGTATATCCCCACAATTTTGAAACCCCTCCAGGGATGAGGACTCCACCAGTGCTCTCAGCAGCCTGGGCCAGGCCTTGACAACCCCTGCGTGAAAGAAATTGTTCCTCAAGTTCACCCTGAACCTCTCCTGGTAAAACTTGAGGCTGGTTCCTCTTGTCTTCTCTCTTTGTCCTTGGGAGAATAAACCAACCCCCACCCAGAGACCAAGCTCCTGTCAAGGAGTTATTGAGAGTGAGGTTGTCTACGCTGTGCCTCCTTTTCTGCAGGATGAACAACCCTAGGTCCCTCAATCATTCCTCACCAGACTTGTGATCTAGACCTTTCTCCAGTTTCAACTCCAGCCCCTCAATGTCCTTCTGGGAGTGAGGGACCCACAATTGAACCCAGGATTTGAGGAGCAGCCTCCCCAGTGCCCAGTCCACGGGGACAATCCCTGCCCTAGTCCTGCTGGCCACACCAGTGCTGAGCACAAGCCAGGATGCTAGTGGCCTTCTTGGCCACCTGGGCACACACTGGCCCATCTTCAGCCCAAGAGGATTCAGACACCACTTTGAAGGTGCCTCCCAAGTATTTCATCTGGCCTGTTGAAACAGGAAAATAAAAGGACTAGTAATTCAGCGAGAGAAAAAAATAACCACCCTCTTTTCCCTCTGCTCACCAAGCAATCTGGACACTCATCAGGGAGACAGGAGCTCAACTTTCTGCTCTAGGAAGCCCTGAAGTGAACCCAGGTCATGTGGAGAATCAAGTTAATCTCCTCCAGCCTGAGTAATAAGACTGGTGGCAGAGGTCAGTGCAAAATGCAGCCCAGGGATAGGCGGCCACCAGCATTCTGGAGGACAGGCTGGAGAGTCCCTTCTTGGCCGCTTGGCAAAGCTGGACACGCTGATGCAGCCTGGCACTGCCAGCTCCAGCAGCAATTGACTCACTCCTTGGGAAATTGAGACTGAATTGGAGAGGAGCTGCCACTTCATCTTCTGGGTGAGAACCCTTGAGCAGACAGGTTTGTGATAAAGTCAAAGCGAACAGTGTTCCCTCACAATGAAATACAGGAATCTTATCCTGACATTTCAGCGCCGATCACTCATATTGCCGCTCACTCTCTCTTCTCCAAGATATGTCGATAGATATGTTCCCCAAGTACAAACAAAATAACCTGGGTTGAAAACCAAATTCTCGGTGGACGCACACACTGCTCAGTGGCAGCTGGCAGGCTCCATTTGCTTCTCAGCTCATACGAGCCCAGACAGATTGAGTTTGCATAAGGTAATTTTTATTTAGGTTAATTTTTATTCTTTTTCTTACAGTACACTCATTTTCACATAAATGTGTGAACATTTTCTAATATCTATCCAGATAATTTACAGGAACTATGTTTGAATTTCTGACAAAAGTATAGAAAAGAAAGGTAAATAACATAAAAACCTGCAATGATGTGGTCTCTTATGTTTTTTTAATGGAGGAATTTATTTTACATTCCCTAGAGGAATTACAATCATCAAGTATTTCCTACAAGCTGTTAAAAAAAATGAAGATTGAAACTTGCACTTAAATTAAAAAAATTATTCCAAATAGGAATTATCTGTCATTTGTCTTGGAAATGAGATGTGTGTGCAGAAGGACTTGGCAGCCCACTGTGACCTGTCCCACCCGCTGGCTGTTTAAAATCATTTCACATGATAAATGGTAGCAATATGGGGTCACCACTGAGGAACAGTGGTCCTGGGAGATGTGAGACCCTGTTTGTGCTCATCCTAAACCCACATTTACCCCACCAAAGGTCAGACCCTTAAGGTAGTTCCTACAACCTTTCTCTTGACACTGGGAATAATCTGCCAGTATCCATACTGGGAAACAGCGAGGAGCTGGACCTTGCTGACAAAGCAAACTGAGCTGTAAGCAGGAGGCACTCCAAGTGATGTTAGAGCGATGGAGATAAACTTTCAGGCTGAATAAGCATAAAATGAACTGGCCTGAAACCAGGATAACAAGACTGGAAGGGCCCCTAGGACTGAAGGATGTGATGACCTCAAAGGTTAAAATAATCATAAACAAGATGCAGTAATTAACAGCAGTCTCTAAAGATGGTAACATTCTATCAACTTCTGTAGGTAAGGCCTCATTGCAGTTGAGTTACATAAAGTAGAGACAAATATGAGCAAAAATCAAATGTCATGGTTTAGGGTCAGGGCAGCTCCTAGACTCTTTTAAACCCCCTCCCTCCCCCATGGGGAAGAGAAAAGGAATAAGGGAGAGAGACTCAGTGATTAGAAAAGGAAACTAGAACAGCTTTAAGGGGAAT
>JAOEGS010102631.1:0-11587 GCA_025447755.1 Corythornis vintsioides
AAAAAAAAAAAAAAAACGGAGGGAAAAGGGGGTGGGTTCATGGGAAAAGTCACCTCTTAACAGCTCTAGAAGAGCATCCAAATGAGATTAGTAAAGGCCTCTGGAAAAAACACCCCAATCCTGCTGCTTGACCAGGTAAAATCATTCACTCTAGGGGGAACTTTCAGTTTATTTCCTGATTTTTGGCCTCTTTTGGGCACAATCCCTCTCACGGGGGCATCAACGAGTAACAAGTTCTGCTCTTTCCCACCTGCCTTCCCAAATTTCCCTTTTTTTTTCTTTTAAACTAGATCTCCTTCAACAGCCACAAGAGGGAGCAGGAGCATCACCAATCCCACTATGGCAGCGACTTTCAGCTCTTCCCTTCAGAGGAAAAGGGCACGGCATCCTGTGCTAGGCATTCCCAGCTGCCCTTTCACCTTCTGGTGGCTTACTGGGTACAGAGGCTGCTGGAGGGTTCACAAACACCTCATGAAACACGATGAGAACCTCATCCCAACGTGCCCAAAGAAGTCAACTTTCAGTAAGGAAACTTTAGGTTTTAATTAACAAACCCCCCTCCCCCCCCCGAAAAATGTTATATATTGCATGTGGAATACAACTTAGGCTCATATGTACACAGGTTTTTAACAGCTAATGCCCCCCAACCCTCCAGTGCCAGAGGTCTGGAGGGGTGATGGAGATGACCAGACCCATGGAGGATCATGGATCTCCACACAACTTCTTCAGAGCCCACTACAGCCAAATCCCTTTGGGCTTTATCAGCCTCCTCACCCAGCCAAGTCCCCAATCCAGGTCCCACCTGCTGCTCCAAGGGGTAATGGTTTCCAACTGGAAGAGGGTAGGTTCAGATTAGACATTAGGAAGTAGTTTTTCACTCTGAGGGTGGTGAGACCCTGGCACAGGTTTGCCCAGGGAAGCTGTGGATGCTCCATCCCTGGCTGTGTCCAAGCCCAGGTTGGATGGGGCTCTGAGCACCCTGCTCTAATGGGAGGTGGTGGAGGAACCAGATGAGCTTTAAGGACCCTTTCCATCCAAACCATTCCATGACTGACCACAAGCCAGCACAGCTTCCACCCCCCAGTGGCCCAGGCTCCCCCTGTCCTCCTGCTTCCTTCCTTTCTTGGTTTGAACTCACCCACTGTGGATGATTCCACCTGGAGTCCTACTCTCATTTTCCTTTCCTCTTTCTGACATGTCCTGGCAACCAGCTCAGAGCACAGGTCACTCACCAGCAGCTCACACTTGTCCCTCCCAGCTGAACCCTGGGAGCTTTCACCCATACTCATCCTCCTCACCCCTTTTCCAGTCACAGTTAGGAGCCCTTTGTACACATCCTTGCTCCCTCCCCGTGGCCAAGGTCACCTTCCTTCACATCAGCACTTAATTCAACCCCTGCATGCTCCTGCCAAAGCTCATCATGTCACCAACCATGACATCTGCTTTGGAAGTTCCCTGCTTTTACCCACTCCAGAGTCTCCCTTATTCAGCTGCTCACTGAAGAAAAAAAACCAAAACAAACCAACCCATAGTTCTGAAAACTTCTGGAACAAAAAGAATGGGTAGAAAATCTCACTCCTCACAGCTCCTCATTTTATTTGCTCTGCTTCCTAGTTGGTGTTTTATGGACTTCCACATGAGCCCTTTTTGTCACGACTGGGTGAGATTTATCACAACAGCTCACCAAAAATGGAGGGTTACTCACAACTGATGAGTTTCCCTTTCCTCTCTTCAACAATTCAGCAGTGTCATATCCTGGGCTGGAAGGAAATTCAGTGTCACCTCTCTCAGATTTTATTTCTAACCCAGGCTGAAGCCCAGACCTGGCACTCCCACAGAACAGGGTTGCTCTGGTCTGTTGGACCACTGTCTTTAAATCTCCACTGATTTTTATTAAGATGTTTTCCTTTTTTTTTTCCTTTCTTTTCTCACTACTTCTGCTGATTAAACTCAGGGCAGAAGGTCCTGCTGGTGCAAAATAAACTCAAGCCCAGTGTGAGTCTGCCCTGGTAAAAGGGATATAAAAACACTGTGGGGTTCTCAAAGGGAAGACCCTATGAGACTACTAAAAATCTTCTTTTTATTCCATCTAATGCTTTTCTTTAAGCCTCTTATGTATGAGACCTGGGAGAGAAGATGAATCCTATCAAGGTTAAGACCTGTCTGGAAACAAAGAACCCAAGGGGCTGGCTCAGGCAGGACAAACACCACAAATCTCTTTCCACAGCACATGCTCCAAGGACTCTTAGGGAGTATTTCTTGATGTCTGACACAGGCAAGAGAAAAAGAAACAAACACATCAATCTACACCCACCTCCTTAAAAACAAGACCCAGAAAGACAAAGCTGCTGCTGCTTTTCTTTTGGTTTTAACCTCAATACAATCCCAGCTCCTGCAAAAGATGCTTTCAGTTGCCATAGAGATAGTAATTACTCTTAGCAAACTGAGGAGGAGTCAGTTGTAAGATTTCTAACAGTTTAACACAAGCCCTCCACAGCAGGGTGTGGGTCCCTGAAGGAGTGGGAATGCCTTCTGGAGTGGGAGGCTGCATGGTTCTGAAGTTGCAGCATTTCAGCCCCTCAAATGCATGTTGTTATGCAGAACTTTCTAAGCATTTAAAGCAGAATTGACTGGAATTCTACTGTGGGAGAAGTGGGGGATGAATTCTCTGAGGAGCATTTAGTGGCAAAGGTCAGGGCTTTGTAGTACAAGGCTGGTTTACTGACAAGGACTGTATTTATATCAACCCTGGATCTCACTCAGGGATACAAAAAAACCCCCAACAAAACAAAACCAACAGCAACTTCTGCTTGAGTCAAGTGACAGAAGAGACAGAGCTTTGGAAACTGTTTACAACCTGGGCTCTCAAAAACCTCAGCATGTTATTGCCCTCTACAAATAGAAATATGCAAGTCAATTGGGGAATCCCAGACTGGTTTGGGTGGGAAGGGACCTTCCAAGCTCATCCAGTCCAACCCCCTGCAGGGAGCAGGGCCATCTGTATCCTAGAGCAGGGTGTTCAGAGCCCCCCCAACCTCCCCTGGGATGGTGCCAGGGCTGGGGCAGCCACCACCTCTCTGGGCACCCTGGGCCAGGCTCTCACCACCCTCAGCACCAACAATTTCTCCTTCTCTCCAGTCTCAATCTCCCTCTTTTAGTTTAAACCATCACCCCTTGTCCTGTCACATCAGAACCCTGCTCAAAACTCTGTCCCCCTCTCTCTGACAGGACCCTTGAAGCCCTGGAAAGCCTCAAGAAGGTCTCCCCAGAGCCTTCTCCTCTCCAGGCTGAACCCCCCCAGCTCTCCCAGTCTATCCCAGCAGAGGGGTTCCAACCCTTGGATCATTTTTCTGTCCCTAAAATCTAGATACCCAAATACACACACGCAACCTTTGCAGCCTATCAACAGCAGATGAACATTTCACCTTGATTTGCTACAGGTAACTCCAGGCTAAGGTGTAAGATTGGCTTGAAGAGCAAGTACATACCTACAGTGAACCACAATTGGTCCAGCGTGGGCAGGATTCAAGGTTTTGACTTTCTTCAGGAATTTCAGCATCCCAATAGGTGTGAAAGGCACCCCAAAATCAGGCCAGCTGGTGAAGTGAAGCTGGGTGACCAGCCTTGGAGCTTTACAACCATCTTGGAGCTGGAGGGAACACACAGAGCCCAGGCTGGACATTTCATTTCTCATGCAATAGATGGAGAAACCAAAGAAACCAACAAACCATGCTCTCCCCCAGCTCTCCCAGTCTATCCCAGCAGAGGCTTCCAGCCCTCCCAGCATTGCTGAGGCTCCTCTGGCCCTGCTCCAACAGCTCCCTGGCTCTGCTGAGGCCTCCAGAGCTGGGCCCAGCCCTGCAGGGGGGCCTCCCCAGAGCCCTGGGAGCAGAAGGGCAGGATCCCCCCTCCTGCTGCCCACGCTGCTGGGGGTGCAGCCCGGGGTCCTCCCCACCATCACTCCCCAGCTAAAGCTTTCAGTTGTCCCAGAGCCCATGATGCTGTAACACTGCCTGCCATTGGCCAACCACTACCCAGACTACTCCAAACCCCCAGATCAGAAATAAAGGAGAGAATTTAGATATCTAGGTGTTTTTTTCCCAAAGAAAAGCCAATGCACTGCTCCTCTGCTCCCTCCCAAGGAAGAACTTCGTTACCCTTGACTCCGGAGAAGAAGAAACCAAGCAAACTCTCTTCCACCACTGGAAAACACCTGCAGAACTCTCTCCCCAAATCCTTCCCTCACTTCCTAAACTTCTCTGAAGCCAGCAGCTGCCCCAGGAAGGAGGGAGGGCTGAGAGGCAAGGGGCAGGTACCAACCGACTGGAGGCAGAACTTGCGGACGGTGTAGTCCACCAGCACCATGCAGTCCTCCACCGACACGCGCACGCTGCCGTAGGTCCAGCAGCCCTGGTCGGGCCAGTACTGGAAGCATTTCTCCTGGACAAAGACAGCAATTGAGGTTTTGGAAGGTTGAGCTTGCCCTCGAGGTTGAGGGGTTCCAAAGGAATGAAGTGAAGGTGAAATTGGGGCGTGGAGAGGTTGTCTGGAGTGGCTCTGCTAGTGCCGCTGATGGGGAGAGTCAGGGAGTCCCAGAGCGGGTTGGGTGGGAAGGGACCTTCCAAGCTCATCCAGTGCAACCCCCTGCAGGGAGCAGGGCCATCTGCACCCAGAGCAGGGTGCTCAGAGCCCCCCCAACCTCCCCTGGGATGGTGCCAGGGATGGGGCAGCCACCACCTCTCTGGGCACCCTGGGCCAGGCTCTCACCACCAACAATTTCTCCCATCTCTCCAGTCTAAATCTATCTCTTTCAATTTAAACCATCACCCTTGTCCTGTCCCAACAGCCCCTGCTCAAAACTCTGTCCCCATGGTCCTTATACTCCCCTTTGAAATACTGAAGGTCTCCCTGGAACACCCCCAACTCCCCCAGCCTGGCCTCCCAGCAGAGGGGTTCCAGAGCAGGTGAGAAAAGCTTTGAGGTTGGTTGTTTGTTTTTTTTTAAACCCAGACAGACCTAAATAGCTTTTGTTTCACTTTGCTTTTCCTGTTGGGGGAGCCTGACTGTGAGGACTGTGATGGTTGACTCTTGATTTGTAAGTTTTAAGTGCAGTCAGGGAGAAATACGAAGCACAACTTATTTAGGCTCATCAGGAGCATCCAGATTTAACAGTTCTGGCTTCTCAGGTAGGAAGCCCAACTTTCACCCAGCAATCTGACACGTGGTGTCTCACAAGCACATCCTCATCCCCTTCCTGAGGCCAACCATCACTGCTCATCTCCCCACTGGCAGGAGAGTCCACCCTTGGGGGGCAGGAAAAGCTCTCTAGGTGGCTTCTGCTTCCTCCTCATTCCCACAACCCCCAGCAAATCAAGGTGGGGTTTTTATCTTGGCCAGAAGTTTTGGAGGACTTTATATTTCCAATCAGGATGTATCCTGTTTAGTGTGGCAAATTGTCCCTGAGAGGCAAAGAAAACACTTTAAAGTATCTTTTAAGTTTCTGCTTGTACATTTCCTTAGTATTTTCAGTTTGATTTTCCTGCCTTTTGTAGCAGGAATGAAGTTAAATGTTTCATGCTGCTGCTGTGTGTCTCAGCCTTCAGCCAGCACATGCAGAGCATCTTGCACCATGGGAGGAGGGAGCTGTGGCCAGGGAGGAACTGGGGATAGGCAGAAGCAGCATCACCCTGACAAAGCAGGTTTTGAAACCTAATATTTGGGGAAAAATGAAGTTTTTTCATCTTAATTTCTAACCCAGCCCACCCACAAGTGCAGCCCTGACAGACACAGGCACCAGGCTTTGGCTGCAAATCCAAAGCTACTGGAATTTATTCCTTGAGATCAACTGGTTTAATTGCTGCTCTGGCCACCAAAACTCTGTGTCTGAGCAGAGGGTGGGATGTGCAAACAGGCAGTGGAGAGGGAATTGGTTAAATGGTGATGGCCAGAGGGGTCCCAGAGCACCCTCAGGCTCCTTTACCTCTTTTCTCTCCTTCAGGTTGGTCAGCATGACAATGACAGCAGACTTCTGCTCCCACACCATCCTCCAGAAGTCATTCACTGTCTCTTGCTTGGGTCCTGCAGGCAGAAGCCAGAGAGGTGAGGGACAGCAGCATGTGGCAGTGAGCACCAAACCCCCCTGCCCCACACTGGGTGCCCACCCAGAGCTGTGTTTGCTGCAGACCACTCTGCTTTGGAACAGACACTGCATTTCTTAATGTGAGAGGGACACAGAAGAGCTGGAGTGTGGCCAGAGAAGGGCAGTGAGGCTGGGGAACCATTCCAGTGCTTTGTGTCTAAGACTGAGGTGACAAAGTTGCTCAAATTCCTGACTCAACACAGCAGAAGAATTGAGGTGCAAATGCTGATTGCTGGATCAGGATCACATAGATAGAATCTCTGATGAGGAGGCATCATTTTTCAAACACCCAGTGAGCAGATTCAAAGAGAAGCAAAGCTGGGGTGGAGGGGGAAGGTGAGACTCTGCTCAGGCCCTGGGTCACCTCCCACTCTAATTTCCTGTCAACTCTAACACCTCCAGCTCACCTCACATTTGGCCACCACCACCTGCAGCTGCAAATAACCTTTCAAACACATGCAGAATTAAAAAGGTTCAGCCACAAGAAGAGCAGAAGAGAGAAAGGAGAATAAATTACCTTGTGCTGCTATGAATTTATTCTTTTCTTTATAACCCTGTGGAAATTAAAGATCACAGCAGTTAGAAGATGAAATGCCAACACATGCTGGAAGAAAAAAAAAAACTTATTTTCATTCACAGTCAAACCTGTGGTTTGGCCACCAGTGGACAACTGTCAACTTACATCTATATAGGATGCATTAATGTAGTCTGAAGGTGGGACTCCATCTACTTGGGACAAAATCACTCTGGAATGATCATCTGGAAGAAAAATACATCACAGCCATGTTTGTATGTTAACCCATCTGCCTTAAGCAGCCCCTTCCCCAGCCAGCTCTCTCCTGGATTGCTCCTAGTTCTCATCAAGAAACTTTCTTCACTAATGGCTTAGAATTCCAGAATTGTTTTGGTTGGAAAACAAGATCATTGAGTGCAACCCTTAACCCAGCCCTGCCAGGGCACCACTGCCCCATGGCCCTCAGCACCACAGCTCCAGGGCTTGGAAACCCCTCCAGGGGTCACAGGGACTCCAGCCCTGCCCTGGGCAGCCCTGGAGGGGAAGAAATTGTTCCTCAGCTCCAACCTCAACCTCCCCTGGGGCAACTTGAGGCTGGTTCCTCTTCTCCTGTCCCTTGTTCCTTGGGAGCAGAGCCCAACTCTCCCTGGCTCCACCCTCCTGTCAGGAGCTGCCAGAGCCAGAAAGTCTTGTGTCCAGCCACTAACTGGATTTAACTCCATCCACCCCAACCCTTTGGGCCCAGCAACCCAGCCAGAAACATCAGAAGAACATTTTGTGACCAGTTAAATTGTATGACTTGCATATTTTCAGCACACTCTTTTCTTGGAATTGATTCTTTCCAAGAAAAGGGAATTATCTTACATGGCAGGATGTTAGGGTATCTGTTTTTCTCCCTGTTTTCTTCTTTATTGGCCATTTCAAACGTTCCCTGCACGTAGCCAGATGTCAGTGACTAAAAAAAGAAAAGAAAAAATAAAGATATTGACTTCTGTTGCATCTCCCACAATAACTTGCATTACCCTCTAACAGGAAAACTACACCCTGGCAAATTTCAGCAGAGAAAATGAGTTCAGCTGTTTGGGTACAATAAGAAAACAAGTCCTTTTTTTCCACCAGAAACAGGAGTTCTTTAGAAACCAGGGAGAGCCAGAGCTGCTGCTTGGAGCTGCCTCCATCTGCTCAGCTCCCACAGCTACTTTTAGCTTTCACAGTTGGTTCCACAGCAGAAAGAAGAGTTTGGTTGGGAAAAGCTCCTTGTTAAGAACACTCAAAATCAAAGATATCACCAGGATCCATGGGTGAGGGCCTGACTCTGGCAGGAAGGGGTTGAGGGGGGAGAGAAAACAAGACAAGAAATCCCAATTCCTTACTGGAATTGTGTATGAGCTCCAGTGAATCCTGCCATCAGCAGCAAGAACTAAGTCTGCAGATGAAATCAGTCAAGCTTTCAACTAAAACTAAACCCCAACCACAAGAAACAACCTTGCAGAGCAGCCCAATGAAAGGAAGAAAGGGAGAGGAAAAGAGGGAAGATGAAAACAAGGAGGTGCTGGAGCCCCTCCTCTGCTGGGATGCCTCCATCAGGGCCAAGTTGGGCCAAGCTGGGGCTGGAGAAGAGAACTTGGGACTGGAGAAGAGAACTTGGGACAAGGGGGATGCTGGAAACTGCTCCATTCACCAGGAGATGCAGCATGAGGCTCCCACCTTCTGCTTTCAGCTGCTCAGGGGGTAAAGAAGCACCAAGTTGCATCAAACTCCTCAGGTTGAACTCCTCAAAAACCCAGTGTCAGCATCTTGGATCCCAGCAGGGTGAATCAAACTGAAAACACCTTCTCCCACCCTTCTAGCCCCCACCCCTCCCAGTCTGAATCACACAGGGGGAAAAGAATAGTAACTGAGCTGAAGGCAGCTATCCCCACTGGGCTGGAAAAGAGCAGGGCTTGGAATTTCCCCTGCAAAGCAACAATTGGTGTTGTCAGGCTGGCACAGAAGGGCTTTGGGGGGGTGGTGTGGGGAGGACTTCACCCCCCCCCCCAGAGGAAACAGCAACTTGTGGGTTTGGCTGGTTTCTTTATCCCACTCCCAGTGTGAAGAAGTCCAAGGAAGGAGGGAGAAGGCTGAAGAAGAGCTGATCAAGAGCTGCTTTTAGCAAGCTGCTCCCTTCCTTATTGGAGTGGAACCCGTGGTTTTGCTAATTAAAACTCATTTACAACTTCTCAACCACAGAAACTTCATTTCTGTTCTGCACAAAAGGAAAAAAATCATCAAATTTTCCACCATGATTCCTTCAAACTTCCACCAGTCGGCCAAGAAATTCCCAAGGGACTGTCACATGAGGTCTGCACCTCCATGTGAAAACCACAGGCAAAAACCAGCATCTCTGAGCAGTCTCCCAAGGTTCTGACCCCTCCCTGGAAAGCTCCTCACAGTGCAGAGCTCAGAGGACCCCAGCACAAGGGCCCAGCCCTCAGTGCAGAGGGGAGGATGTGATTCAGAGGGTGAATTTCATCACAGCCTCCCCCAGCACCCCAACAATCACGAGGAGCCCACGAGTCTTGCTGCTGGGTGATCTGCTGCCACCAGTCTCCTCTGCTCCCACTCCCCAGGAACCCTGAAAATCTGCTGTTTCCATGTCCTCCTTGCTTTTTTCCCCACTGCATGAACCCCAGGGACATCCTCATCCAGTCAAATTGAACAATTAATAATAATAATAATAGGCAATTGAGGGTAGAAGAAGCCTCTGCTACTTTAGCTGTGCAAGAAGTTGCAATAATAATAATAAATGTAATAATAATAGTTGTAAAAATCATTTAGGCTTTAAGGATAAAATCCAAAGTACTGAAAAACACCACGAGGCACAGAAATCCCAGAGAAATGTCATTATCTCCAGCTACCTGCACTTGCTTCTTCATTCTTTGCAGCAGAAAACACACCTGGGACCTTAACTTGTTTGGCTTGGCCACCTCTGTCTCACAGAGCTCAGCTTTTTTGGCCAAAATCCATTTCAAGTTCACAACAGAGCCCCTGCACCTGCTCTGCCAGAGATGCCAGCCCCCCTGCCAGGCCAGCTCAGGGGGTGAGGAGCAAACCCCATGGGCACAGAGCAGCCCCATCAGCTGAGCATCCCCCCTAGGGCTGCAGCACAGCTCAGCAGCTCCCATCCAACAGCTTGGGTAAAGCTTAGGATCCATCCAAAAACCACACAGGCTTGGAGAGGCAGAGAGAGGGGGAATCTCAGCTGCTGGGAGCATGGAGCTGGGTGCTGGGGGGTGCTCTGAAGGTCATCACACAGATATCTGTGCTGAGGGGGCTTCTCAGCCTCATTGCTCATCAGCTTTCCTGGTGGAAGCTGCACTATCAATCACTCTGACTTCCAACTGCCTGTCACCCTTTTCTCTCCCTCTCAGCCTCGAGCAAACAGCTCATAAATCATCCTGAGCAGCCACAAGACAGCAAGTTGAGGAGGAAGGGGGGGAAGAAACCCCCAACCCAGAGAGCATGCAGCAGATTTCATGCACCAGCACCACCCATCACTGCTCAGGCTGCTCATTCCTGGGGACTGGACAACCCCCAGTTTTCAGCCAGGCTGCTTTCTGTGCAGCTCCTGCTCTGCACAACTTGCTTCTGCTGTGCAGGGAAGTGAAAGGGAATAACAAAGTATGGGAAAGGCCCCTGAAGGGGAGAACAAACTCAGGGTTTCTCCACAGAAACCAGCTCAGCACAGGCTCCAGTTGAGACTCATCCACAAGGCCACGAGCGACTGGAGCTGGGCAAAGAAAATCTCCTTCCTTTTTCTTTCTTTTTTTTTTTTTTCCAAGAAAAAAAGCCTTCAAGTTGAGATGCTTCACAGAAAATTCTGCAAATGGGGAAGTGATGGGATGGTGATTAAAAGTTCAGCTAAAATGTCAAGTCAGAGCAGGGTAGGGAGGTGTCAAAAGCCACACTGTGTCTCCTCTGCTTCCACAGAGGTGAGAGCCTCAGCCTGCTGAAAAACCCTCCAGTGCTGAAGAGACTGGCAGCCAATTTTCCTCCCTTCCAGCATTCAGGACAACACCCCAGAGCTTCTTGAAACATCAGGATGTGGCAAGCAGCTGAGATATCCCAGATTTGGCACCACCACATCACCACACAGTTCTCTTTCCAGATTGGACGCAGAGAAAGACTCCCCACGCGTGGAAGGGCACGTTCCACCAGTGCCACCAGTATCACCAGTACGCTCACAAGTGCCAAGGCTCTGAGATGCCAGCAGCACACATGGAACTCTTTGAAACAGCTGCTCTTATTTGGAGGGGTTTGGATTTGCCCCCCCCAAACACTTTGCTGCTGCTCCAGAGCTGACTTACATTAAACTCCTCCCGGAAGAGTTTCCCCTCATCCGCCGATCGCAGCCGGATTTCCTCTTCCAGGTTCTCCACTGGAATAGGGAAATATTTCTTTGGGCCTGAGGGAGACCTGCTGAGCAGCATGACCCTTTGCTGTTCTGTCAAGAAAAGGGAAGAGCATGTTAAAGGCAGGGCCAGAGTTGCAGGTAAAGAGCTGTTTCCAGCTCCAAATCCATATTTTTTTAAATAGAAGATGCCAAAACGTGCTCCTCGCATGAGGCTTCAACCAGTGAGGAGTTTTCCACTTGGAAAGGGGAAAAAAAAACCCTAAACAACACAAAAGCCTCCCCAGAAAACCCCTACATTTAATTTAGCAGACAACAGAAGCTTTGCACTGAGCTGAGGTGTCACTAGTTGCCCCAGTCCTCCCAGCACCAGCCATGCTGCAGCACGGGTTGGTACAGGGACTGTGGCTGGTTTGAGGGCTCCTCAGTTCCAGAGAGACCAGGAGCTGCTGGAGAGAGTCCAGCACAGGCTGGGAAGATGCTGAGGGGCTGGAGCATCTCTGTGCCAGGCCAGGCTGAGAGCCCTGGGGCTGTTCAGCTGGAG
>JAOEGS010102632.1:0-11573 GCA_025447755.1 Corythornis vintsioides
GCGCAGGGCGGGGTGCTGCCCAACATCCAGGCCGTGCTGCTGCCCAAGAAGACTGACAGCCACAAGGCGAAAGCCAAGTAAAATTTTTTCAACCTAAACCCCAAAGGCTCTTTTCAGAGCCACCCATATCTTCTAAGAAAGGGCAGAAACACTTGGCTTTAAATATGTGTTTCCAAGAAACTAAATGTGTCTGCAAACATTTTGGCTGTTGAAGGAACGCTTCTAAAGTGTTAACTTATCTTCATGGCTTTTGTTTTGTATTCTTTTTTGTAATGTGTATAGATTTCTGAGTTTTTCTTTGGTGAAGTTTAGGTACTTTTGTAATGTCCCATCATCTTTTACTTTTTACAAGATTAATAAACAGCAGTTACGGCTGAGATTGGTCACCTCAGCAGTGTGTAAGAATTAACACGGCACGGTGGGCTCTCTTCTTTTGGGGATTTTGGGGTGGGGGGGGAAGCATTAATCCCAGTGGAGGGGTTGGCGCCGGATACCGGTTTTCCTGCCCACCCGTGGGGAGGGGCTGGGCCGATATCGGCCAATCCGGGGATAGCGCGCGGTTTTCAAACCCGCTGTGGGATTGAACGCGATTTTCTCCCAGCCTATTTCGCGTCTGGGAAAGGAATTCTAAGTGCCTTGTGAGTAATTGTGAAGGTTGTTGGTGTCCGTTTGGTTTGTGGTTTCTTGATGTTTTTTGTTGTTGTTTTTAGTAGTAGTGTTTGGCTGTGTGGGGTTTTTTGTTTGATTTGGGATTTTTTTTACCCCCTTCTTGTTTGTATTTGGCGACTTTCGGTCGATAGTGAAATAACTATTTCAGTGGGATACTGTCTATAACCTTTGGCGGGTTGCAAAAACAGCCTCAACTACTCTGAACAACAGATAGGGGATGACAATCGTAAGGGTTGGTGATGTAAAACCAAAATTCAGTCAACTGCTTTTCTATAGCACGTGAATTTATACAGAAAATACAACGCGCATAGTCAAGCACATAGGTAGCAGGGGTCCCAGTGTACCAGTCTAGACTTGAACCGATGTTTACTTGCTCTTTTTTATAGTGAATATTAAAAATATTGGGTGGTGTTTAAAAGAGCTGATGGGTTTTTCTGCAAACATTTCCTTTCCTCTTACTGTATCTTCTCCCGGACACTGACTTCTTCGACTTAGCCCTACTCTTCGGTGCCCCTTTTTTTTGACTTTTATGTCTTGGTCCCCTTTCTAGGGCTCTCGCCGTCTCCTTGACTTTGCTTGAGCGCGGGAGTCCCATCGCTGTCCTCAGCAGCTCGCTGATGCTGGGGCCGTGTTCTGCGGAGCTGCCGGCTGTCGCTTTCCGTGACTTGGAGGCAGGGGCCAGAGCGGAGGGCACAGTCCTGGGCAATGGCAGAGACAGGTGGGGGTGGATTTACGTGTGGAAATCAGGGTGATCTAAATCAAGATAATTTGCGAGAAGCCCGTGGGAGGGGCCTCTCCGCCATTCGTGCCTTGTGGAGTCGCCTCAGTGGAAGGTAGCGAAGAGCACCCTCAGAGCGGATTAACTGTTACCTTTTTTTTTTCTTCACTTCTTTCGCTGTTACGTAGATACACATTAAAAAGGGTCTTATTTCTTCTCATTCGGTGGTATTTTATGCAGAAGAAAACAAAACTGTCCGAAAGGGAGGTAAGAACGTACCGGCGGGAGCCGAAAGCCTCTGAGTGGGGGCGGGGAAGGTATTTTCTTTGTTCTTTAAACGTGTCTGAGATAAGGCGAGAAAAACTGCTTTGCTTTTTGTAGTGTCCTTCCTCAGGAGGCGGAGGAGTCAGTCACCGTGGCAATGTGTTAATCGATCTTTTTTTCATGCAGAGGGAGATAACGCAGGATTGCCTGGCTGAAGTGTTGCTTGGAAACGAGATGGGAATTGTGGGACTTGTTTTAAACGGTACTTGTTTTTCCCACAGTATTCACGGTTGGAGGTTTCGTGGGTTTTTATGGACTAGATTGAGTTATTTTTCTAGAACAGGTAGGAGTGTGTTGAGTTTGGTTTGGTTTTGTTTTCCCCCTTTTTACCTCCTCTGCCTTGCTAAAATAAGTATTAGGTATTAATCACGTACTATTCAGAGATGGACTTTATTAGTTGCTATAGAGAAATTTGACCTTTATATATATGTTCAAAACATTTGAGGATTTTGTTATTATTTAATAATCTCATTTTTATGTAGTATATTAAGAAAAATAACCTTGTATTTGTGGATATTTATTATGGTAGAAAATATTATGTGGATCTGAAACAGGACTGATTTGCAGAAGATTCTGATTGGGCCATGGAAAATCCTATGTTATGAAACAGAGGCCACTTAGGATTCATTTTTGCCTTCGGAAATACACTGTGAGGTGGGAGTACTTTTTTCAGGATCAATGCTTCAAATGCTCACAGTGAGGTGCCTGAGAAGGAAGATTGTCTGTTTTGCTTCTCTTGGAAATTAGAGAATGAGGGGTTTTGATTTGGGTGTGGTTTTTGTTTGGTTTTCATTGGGTTTTTTGTGTGTGTTTTTGTTTGTTTGTTTGTTTTTTTACTAATGTTTGAAAAATCACTCAAAACCACAGTATTCTAGTTTTATTTCCAAATGAGATTCGGATAGCTGGAAATTTAAAGTGTTTTAATTCTATTATCTTCACTATAAACTAGTTACACTTGGTAAATCACAAAATTTATATTTGCCTCTTTAGCTGTATTTCCCCATTGGGATGATGCATGTAAAGGGCTCAGTTTCTTTTCATAACAGTTTGAGTAATATTCAGGGTTTTATGCTCTAAAAACATCTATAGATAGAAATGTGATTTTTGTTATATTTTTATATTACATAGTTATCATATACTCAAAAATCATATTGAAAAATGAGTAAACTCTTGAGTTCTATATATCAAATCATCTTTTTATTCAGCTAAAATATGACTTGAATGTTTTCCTACAGTTACTGCTCACCTTGTTTTTCCTGACCAGCTATCCACATTAAATGTGGAAAGGCAATATATTCTACCTTGTGTTTACTATACTTCTTATAAATTATTATCTTTTCTGGATACCATAGATAAATGTCCTAGATCTGCTAAAATATGGAATTAGACTATAACACCAATTTACATATGTGAAAGAACAGACAAAAGGAAATTTCTTTAACAAGTATTTTAGTTCACTTCAGGTGCTGAATTTCTAATTATTTGGCATCTGTACCAAAATTTCTTTCCAGCTCTTTGGACAGCCTAAATTCTGAAATATATATATTTATACATAAAGGGGGTAACCTTTATATTTCAGAACAGTGTATCATAGATGATAGTGTTAATGAAAAAAAACCCATTTAGTGTCATAAATGACCTAAATTACTTTTGACCATTAAGTCCACACAAAATATATCCTTATGCCTGAAAGTAGTAGCTATAACCTAGGTAGTGCAATGTCTCTCATAGCCTTCTTCGAAAGAATGTTATTCAACCTGTAGTTACATCAAAGTTTTCAGTTTTGTTCCATAAAACACTAGAAGATAATATGCAAGGTTATTTATATATAAAACCAACCAAAAAAAAAAAAACAAAAAACAAAACAAAAACCAAACCAAAAAAACCCAAACCAACAAGCCCAAAACCAAAGCAAACATGTTCAGTTGCAGAAACTTTCCAAAGTATGTAGACAAACAAGTAGAACGGGTTGAAGTGATAAAATGTTCATTCACATTTTGCTAACTTTATCACAGGGACAGCCGCATATGAAAGAAGTCCCTAAATTGTCTTTTACTTAAGTTTTGCTGGTTTGTTTGGGGTTTCTTGTTGTTTTTCCTATGACCTGACAGCATAAAGTCCTTGTCCACTCTTGGTATTAATCAGCATTCCACAGTCTTAAAGGATGGTATGATTATTTATTATTGCCACCCACCTCATAGCAACCCATCTCCACCCCCCCTACTTTTCAGGAGGAGAAGCTGTTTTAGGTTACTCTATTTGCCAAAAATAGAGGCATGTTAGAGCATTTGCCTACAAAAAGGAATAGGATTGTTTGCCTGCTACTGCGGGTGTCTTCAACCATGAGCTATTTTCTGTAAAAATTGAACATTTATGGAACGTAGTCTACACAAAGGTTAAATATTTACTGGTTGATTCATAAATTACTGTTGACCCCTTTCATTTAACTATTTAATCCCTTTAGTACCTTTCTGCAACCATACATAGCATTTTACAAATCTGGTGTAATGTGTAAAAACATTTTGAATAATATCCTCAATCATTTAGATTCTATATTCCCTTGAAAACAGATGCTTTGACAACTGAGGTTACAAAAAAAAGCTACTGATATTACTGTTTATTTGTCTTGGATACACAGTACAGGATCAATGCAGACATTGGTAAACATAAAAGAAACTAACATGTCTCCATTTAAGAAATTTCAGAGGCACTGGTACCGACATTCAGGAAATTTGAATGACAGGATTAAGTCTGAAAGCCAATTGAGGTAAAGCTCTAGAAGCACCGCAGAAACCTGCATTTGTAGGTAACAGTAAGTGCTCAGAATGTGTCCAAGATCAACAAAACAGTAGATTGCCATGTACCAAAGGTAATTCTTTGGCCGGCTTTATCTCCATCTTTAGATATTCTCCCTAATTACTGTGGCAGAGGTGCATAGCGGGCGTATAAATCGGTTGGGGGTGTTTCCCCCTCTACCCAGCACCGCAGCAAGCCGCCACCCGGCTGCAGCTGCCAGAGCACGACGGGGAGAGGCAAGCCCAGGCACCACCCGCCCGGCATCGCTGTGCCCCCGCTGCAGCAATTTGGGACCAATCCTGCCCATGGAGTCTCTTCCTTCCCTTCCTCCTCCTCCACCTGCACTGCACTGTTGTTTGTGTTTCCCCCCGGATGCCTTTCCATCTGCTCCTGTCCCTCTTCTCCCCGAGTCGTTTCCATATCATTAATCTGTAGGCAAGGAAGGTGAATCAAGGAGGAGCTGTGATTCCAATGTGCTCTCCTAGTAAATGTTACTTTGCTTCTTCAGGCTTCACAGATAAGAACCCAATGGACCATGCTGCTTGATAAACTACTTTAAGGAGTACAACATCCTTAGTACATTTCCCCCATTTATTCTGTTCTCAAACTTGATGTGTGACTGCATGGTACAGTAACAACCAACCCTACTGTGCTAATTAGGCTGATGCAAACAAATGCCTTTTTTGTCTCCAGATGGCATCTGTGTGTATCACTTCGTTAAGAATTCAAATGGATCTGTGCACTTCTTTTTTTTTTTTCTCTCCTTGACAAGTAGGGAGGGATTTCATATAGAAACTAAGGCCTTCCCTTTTCCTATAGACACTGCAGCTTTTTAATGTCAGAGACCTTCCTCTTGCCTCCTCAAGTATGTTGTGAAAGAATCATGGAAACATACACAAACCAGAATGCTAGCAAGGTGGAAGCCCTGGTGCAGGGGTGGCAGGGGAAGTGGGTTGTTTGTGCATGAAAAGGTAACATTTTAAAGTGTCAATTATTAAATACCTATATTGTTTTAGTGAGGTTTATAAAGCTGTCAGAGTTGGACCTCGCTGTTCCTGGGGCAGGAAAGCTGACATGATCCACACTGCATGAGGATTTCCAGCTGCTACCTGGAGGAAGGTGACTCTGAATGCACCACCTGTGGCTTCAACACAAAACTGCAAGTACAGCCTGGAGGCAAATGCACATCTGAGATTAAACTCTTCTGTGTCCTGGGGTAGACACAGGCATGGGAAGCCGTCGGTCCAGGTGTCAGGTCCATCTGTTTAGTCCCAGTGAATGAGAATAGAAACTAGGGCTGAAATGATAAAAATGCAGAGTCCAGCAGTAATTTAAGGGTATACTGAGTTGTCAGATACAAATTGTGGGGTTCTCCTTTTGGGGGGATAATGATCAGTCATGCAGATGGGTCTGTCTTACATTTCCTGGCAGATGGCCTGTGCAGAATTGTAGATGGAAGTCCAGAGCAGAGATTAACAGCTTAGAGTCTTCATAGGAGTAGGATGCAAAGAGCATTAATTTTGTTTGTGCTGTAATTAATTATTTTGTGAAGCAACTTACAACAGTATACTTTTTAATGGAATTACACAACTATAATATTTTCATCATGTTGATTGTCACTCAAGGGAAAATCTATCTCCATGTTTATTTGGACTTTTACATTTCATACAACTGTATTCTAAGAACACTTAACATTTCCCTAGGAAGATGATACAGTTATTCATTTCCCTCACAAATGTCTCAAGTAAATTGGTATATATATCACAAGCTTCTGTTTTGGGAGGCAAAGCAAATCTGCACCTCCATATAGCAAGATTTCTACCTTTACTGAGAAGTACACCACAGAGACTTTAAGTTGATATTAATTCTTCTGTTGAACTGGAAAGAGCAGCTCCTTCAGATAACTAAAGAATTTTTAAATTTATTTTGCTCAAAGCAAAGTAGGTCACTGAAGAGGAAAAAAAAATCTGTAATAATTCACATTATTTAATAGCCTACTCAAAGGGATAGTTGCCTTTTGGGAAGGCAAGGAGTGTTGGCAGGAATTGCAGGATGGGATACTGAAAGCTGATGCAAAAGGGAAGATGAGCATTATGATCTGCTATGGCATATATAGAATGGGAAGAGGAATTGAATTATTTCCTTACTCCCAACTGCCCTCAGCCAACCAGCTCCTTCACTCCAGTGTGTCCTGGCAGCCTTCCCATATTGTGGGAGACGACTCACATCTCTTGGAAGTAATGCTGCAAGATGAAGAAGAACACTAAATTTTTCAGTCCCTGTATTGTCTTTATTAATATGGAAAAAACCCCCAAAACCTAACAACAACAAAAAAACACACACAAAAAAAACCCACTACCACAAAAACCATTGATGGGCAGTGTTAAAGAAACCCAGCCCAAACTATAGTTTCTCAAATCAGAGTCCCAGGCCCAGAGTCTCATGAAAGTAATTTAATAGAATGGTACAGGAACAGAATCAGATCAAGCTGGGTGCCTCCAGAACATGATCCCAAATAAAATGAATCCCTGGACATTTATAGCCTTAGAGATCATACACATACCCTTCATGCAATATTCACATGCCTTCATACACAGTGATTCTGGCCTGAGATCTTCGAATACCTTCTTACTCCTTAGTGGCTTCCTTCCCTACTCCAGGCAGCAGCAGGTCACTATCTCGACCAGATGCTGTTGGTGGCTCTGTCTTTGAAGCCTCCACATGTTTTGATTTACACTGTTTCTGGAAGTCCTATTTTGACTAAGAAGGAACAGCTAGGTTAACCCTAGTGGAAATGTAGAACTTTCAGCCTAAGGCTTCAGCAGATCTAGCTACTCATGATAACTAAGTGAACAGCAGACTAAAACACACAACGTTGTCTTTCTAAGTGATTAAGTCTATTTAAAACTTACTTATGCAAAACATCTCGCATCTCTTAACAGGCAGTTCATATACTTGCTTGTTGGTTCTTAGTAACAAAATACATGTAAATGAACCACTAGGAATGAAGGATGAACACTGGCTGTAAAATAGAAACTAAGATGTCATGATTAGGACATAAAATGTTACTCCAGGATTCAATCAATGTAGATTGTTCAGAGTTCATTCATTCTTTTCCAGAACAACAAACATGATTTATGTCCCTCCTTTTGGTTTAATTTTCTCTGTTTCCAGGAGTGCCCCAACACTTCAATAATGTACACAATATTTTATACATACAGCTGCCAGAGAAATTTTTAGATACCATACATGTATATAATGCTAAAATAAATTAAGAAGAAAATTAAAACTGTTTGGTGTGGAAAAGGTAAAACTGGGTAAGTTTGACTCTAACAATCACAAAATACAGAACAGTATTTCTTCAAATAACCCAAGATATAATATAGCAATCCATTATGTGTCCCATTACTTCACTAGCATATCTATAAAGATTTTGTGTAAAATCAATCATAGTAAAAAAATCATGCTTTAGACCATCTGTGCGTTTTATTTTTGTGAAGTTAAGAGATTGAAATTTGTCACCTAAACATTGTTAGTTGTTTTGTTTCTTCAGCTGGATTGTCACTCTAAGAATTAATGGACCCTGGATAACGATGAAAACTTGGTTATTTAAGGAAGTATTAAGAGGATTAAGAAAATATGATGGAAAAATAATAAAAAGGTTACATTTATTGGCAAAAAAAAAAAAAGATTAACTACATAATAAAAGCTAAAAACAATGATCCAGTAAACTAAAGCAGCAAAATGGATTCTAAAAGAAATTACTACCTTTTGACAAAGTGTCAATCAGCATTCAACTGGGCACAGGATGTGAATATTTTGCAAGACACAATACCTATACCCAGTAACCACATAATGAAAATGAACTTAAGTGGACAATGTACAAGAATATTAACACCTAAAGCATTTGATGTCATGAGGTGAAGTTAATGAAAAGCAATGAAAAAAGACTTAAAAAAGCATTTTAAAAAAACAAGCCTGGGGAGAAAGGATTTTTTTTTTTTTTCAGAAGTCCTGAAAAGAACAAGTCTGCCTGTTTATTTAGACAAATAAGAGGGAAAAACGCACTAATCACTGCAAGTGAAAATGTCTATGACATATAAAGAGTGAGAGAATAGTCAGGGAAGAACACTATAGTTATGCAGAGACTTTACTGAGATTTTTGTTGTATTCTCCTCATGCTGTAAGCAGTAAATGCAGGAGAAAAAAAAAAAGGCTGACTATAAATTCTTTGTTTTTCCTCAGTATGAACTTAGAAATAGTTTGTGAAGGCACATTGATTCTAATAGAAACTGATGAGCTTCATCTGTACCCACAGCACCATACAGATTGATATGCAAGTATAAATATATTTTCTATTTTTGAAGAACAAATTGTGTGATATTAATAAAGACTGATATAAACATGTTAGTCCAACATAAAATGAATTTAATAACATATATATTATGAGGCTACAAATATATCTCAAAACACACATGCCCCCCCCCCCAAGACACAAAGGGGTTGGAAAGTGACACATAGTGCAACAAGATTGTTACAGCTAAAAGAGAAAGGGCTGTGAAGTTACCAAAGATTTTTAAAAAATAAATCAGGAAGCATTCTAGAAATCGGGGGGTGGGGGGGTGGGGGGGGTGGGAAGCTTAAGAAACAGTGAAAGATTGTGGGGGTAGCCTAACAAATCAAACACCTGAACAATCAAATATTAACTCTCTGTACTTCACACGGGTATATAAAAAACAACTTCTGAAAAGAGATGGTAAATAGCAAATACCCAGAATAACATTTATTCGACGATCCTTCACGAATGAAGTAAAAAAACGCAAATAGCTTTCACAGTGAATTTAAATATTAAGTCAGGCAGAAAAAGAAAAACGGCTTGAGGGCACACGCATGTTTTGTCGGCTTCCTCCTTCAGTCGAGGATCTAGGAAACAATACATCTGCTCCTGCACCGCGCACAGCAGGTACCACCAAACTCCCAGAAAAAAACCCAGTATTTTCTAACGAAACAAGCCGCTGGATTAGCATCTAGGAACCGCTAAAACATACAAAGTTATTCCTCAAAGAAGGGGTTATACTACGGGAAACGTTAAACCGCACACACCACCCCCAAGTCGAAAACTAGGACTGACCAGAGCGCCACAAACAAAACGCCAGTTCCTCCCCGGCCGGGATCTTTGTTGGAGCGCGGGGAAATGGCGGCGGCGAGAGACGGTCGGGCGGCAGTGCGCGGGCGGGAAGCGACAATCCCGTCCCTTCCCCCTCCCCCATTGGCTGCATTTTGCTGCAGACAAGCGGTCGGCAGCGACCCGCTCCGCACTGACAGGAACGCCGCAACGACGGGGACGGGAAACCGGGCAGAAATCGGCGGGAAGGACGGTGCCCCCTTTCCGCAAACTTGGTCCGCCGGCGCCCAGACCGAGCAGCGATGGGACCCGGCTGAATCCCCAGGCTAAGGGCGCGCGCTGTGCCGGCCGTCTCGCCCCGCCCCCCTTCTCGGGCGATGGAGCGAACGCCGCTGCCCGCAGGGGGAAGGGCGCGGAGAAGAGCCCGCCCTTGCCCTGCCCCTTCTCAGTCCTCAACCAGGTCGGACCGCTGGCCATATAAACAGGCGCTGGTGGCCGTTCCCGCCACAAGCAGCTCAGTTACGAGAGAGGCGACAGAATGTCTGGCAGAGGCAAAGGCGGGAAGGGGCTCGGCAAGGGCGGCGCCAAGCGCCACCGCAAGGTGCTGCGCGACAACATCCAGGGCATCACCAAGCCGGCTATCCGCCGCCTGGCTCGGCGCGGCGGCGTCAAGCGCATCTCGGGGCTGATCTACGAGGAGACGCGCGGCGTGCTGAAGGTTTTCCTGGAGAACGTGATTCGCGACGCCGTCACCTACACGGAGCACGCCAAGAGAAAGACGGTCACGGCCATGGACGTGGTCTACGCCCTCAAGCGCCAGGGACGCACCCTCTACGGCTTCGGCGGCTAAGCTCAGTTGTTAGCATACGTTATATTTCTAAAACAAAGGCTCTTTTCAGAGCCACCCACAATTTCAACAAAAGAGCGTTAATCGTTGATGTGTTTTGCCCCAGCCCCCCAATATCTTAGCAGTACCTTGGAGGGAGGGGGGGGGGAGAAGGAGGGAGGTGGGGGGAGAAGGAGGGGGGGGGGAAGACAGGGACTGTGGGCCTTGAGCATTGCTTCCAAGTGTGGTCTGAAGGTCCCTTTTCCCTCTTTCAGGCTCAATCAGCTTTTGGACGTGAAAAGGGCGATTTACCGGTTGATTCGAACGACTTCGGTTCTCGTGCAAAATTCTGACTTCCCGGGAATTACATATGTCAGTTTCCCTCACCTCTTTCACGCTTCTTCCCTCCCCTTCCCGCCCGTTCAATCCCCGTTTTACGCCCTTCAAAAGGGGAATAGGCGCACAAGAAAAACAGCAGGACAGAGACGAGCTGTAGCTACAGCCGCTTCCCCGACCACCGCCGCGACAGTCTTTGTGTGGGGAAGCACATGACATGGCGGCGCTCGCCCCTCCGCTATTCAAAGCATTGAGGCGCGGGGTTAAGCAACCCGCGGTGCCCCAGGGGCTGCAGGGGAAAGAAGCTGCGAGCCCCGTCAAGAAACCCCTTCCCTTTTCCTGGTGAAATACTGCCTGGTGTATAGACAAAATCCCTTACCGCCGCTCCAGCCAGACCACACACACACATTTCCACCCCCCCCCCCCCCCCCAGCAGCTTTCAAAACGAAAGCTCAGACCCGTCACTGCACACGGGCAAGTGAAAACCTTTTCCCAAGGTTCCGGCTAAACCGGACCTCCCCGGTACCACAGAATCAGCGCTGCCTTCAGCACGGGAAACGGCTCTAACACGGGAAACAGCCTTAACACTGCGTGCTTTTGCCACCTCCAGAAACACAAGCGTGATAAGCTCTCTTCAGTGGACGTGTGGTGGCTCTTAAAAGAGCCTTTGGGCTTGGTGGTGTTGGGAGAGCCGGGAGCCTCAGGCACGCTCGCCGCGGATGCGGCGGGCCAGCTGGATGTCCTTGGGCATGATGGTGACGCGCTTGGCGTGGATGGCG